>SNQJ01S0031778.1:54774-84817 GCA_010110895.2 Picea sitchensis
AATATTATATAGATATACAGATCTGTCATCAAGTATGTCCTTCCCATTGCATTATAAATAACTGCAATATATCGTTCTCAAGAAAAGAAGTTGATAATGAACACAATCCAAGCTCCCTAGATTTGCAAAGTTAAAAAACAAGGATTTTGGTATCTTGGCAACTGTCAAATCATAGGTTAATAATTTTGATACATGTCATGAAATTGTACCAAAAAGAACTAAAATAAATATATTTTGGAGGGGTGGAGAAAGCCTGCCACAAGAAAAAGGTCCAACAATTTAATTGGAACTGAGTGCATTCAATTGTTAAAACTCATTTACACTATAAAGCAACTAAGGACCACGTAATAAACTTGCATCTTGTAGTAAAAAATTGTAGACGCTCCTGAAGTAGAAGATAGAAGGAGATGATCATCAATAATTGATAGAATGCCATTATAGATTCTACAGAGTTCATCCTCCACCTTTTGTCAGTAATCCCTGATCCTTTTCACGTTCTGCTCATTTCCCTTTGCTTCTTCTTTCTACTCAATGGAGGGCATAATCCGCCATGATGCTCTCCTGAAACCAATAACAGTAAATTTTTTCAAGAGTCAAAATGTCGTTAATTTTTCTTGGCCAAAGAACTAATCACAAAGACGCAACTAATGTTGCCCATTACCGACTAGAAATATAAATTCAATAACAAATCAGAAAATCCAACATTAAATCCATAAGCCTTGAAAAGTATGGGTGACTACAAATAAAATTTGTAACCACACAACCATTTACTCAAATTTGTAACCATCTCTCTATTTACATTTGCCTTATATGTAATGTAATGTCAATATCATCTTCAGGTTTTAAAGTTTTAAGCCATTCCTAATTGAAATTACATCTTGAGGTTTTAAAGTTTTAAACCATTCCTAATTAAAATTATTTAGTTTTTTAAATGGTGTATTCAATAATCTCTATAAAGTATTTCAATTTTCATCATTCAAAAGGCACAAATAACTGAGTTTGTTTTAAATGAAAGTAGGACGAGTGACTTTGGAGGTTACATTTTTAGAGAGATAGTTTCCAATTTAACCCAATGACATATTTAATTACTATTATTGATAGCAGCAGACAATGTTGAACAACCAATAATACCTTTTCTATTGCTCTGGGTACGTACTAATTTTGAATTTTTGTGAACGTATTGATGTTGGTATATGAACACTTTTGATGGTTATGCTTTGAGGTACCTACTAATTTATGTGAATGTATTGATGTTGGTATATGAACACGTATTGATGTTGGTATATGAACGCTTTTGAATTAGGACATTAAATTGCAATAAGCTCAGTGGCACTCAAGTAAAGAAATAGCATAAGATCAGTTGCACTCAAGTAAAACAATAGCATTTGTGGAAGGGATATCGCGACTACAGTAGCACTTGTTTATGAATTTTATAAGCTGATTATGAATAAATCACATAAGTAGTACACCTTCATCTTTGGGAAAACTTATTTTTTAAATAAAGAGAAAGGGGAAATTTATTTTTTATTTAATAGTAAACATAAAATTAACAAATCCATTTTTTTTCCTTAATTTATATCTTACATTTTATTTTTGTGGAATGAAATATGGTGATAATGAGAGGGTTCTATATTCAATTATGAGAGGGTTTCATTCAATTATCTATATTGTTGAGGTTGTTTATGAAATATTTTCATTCAAGTGTATCTTTTGTGATGTGTTTTGGCATTGAGGTTGATTGTGAGAGGGTTTCATTCAAGTGTGTCTATTATTGACTTTTATTATGAAAGATTTATATTCATCAAAGTCTGCTATGACATGTTTAGATATCTTCTTATGTGTTATCCTAAAATATTAAGGGTAGGCAACATAAGAAGTAGATTGTGGTGTAGAGTCCTTAAAGAAAAAAGGTGTTTCATTCTCTTCGTAATTTTTGATTCAAAGTAAAATGGGTAGGCAAGGAAACAAGTAGAGTGTGGTGTAGAGTCCTTAGAGGAGAAAGTTAAACAATGCAATGTTGTAGCTAATGGGGGTAGATCCAAGAAAACCTTGAGAGACAACAAAACCAACTAGGGCAGAGTCAAAGCAACCTTGAGGTATTAATCTCAACCAACTCAAGTAGATTCAAGGCAACCTTGAGAGACTCGTCAATATAAATAAAGAAAGATAAGTAGGAGTATAATAGAAGAAAGGGAAGATGAGCTTTTATAGTTATAGAAATAATTCCACCATAATCACAAAGGAGAAAGATGTTAGTAGGAGACCCAAGCCCTGACTTTGAACTTGATAAATATTTTTTTTTTTTTTTTGTCGAGGGGATTGGTGGATTTTAGCTCTTATGATTCTTAGGATGCACAATGTCCCTGGTAGACCTGAATCTGACAAGCTAAATTAGAGTTCATGATTATTATGGTTTGGAGAAGATAAGGTGGATTGAAGGAATCATGTGACAAACAAAAAAACGTTTGAAATCCTCCTAGAGGCATATGACCTTAGGATATCAACAATTTAAGTACCAATCAAATTATGCCATGTGTACAAGGAAAAGATTGGAAGAATCTTGATTTAGACATATGTGAACATATTAGAGAGGCAAATGGCAAGCTTAGGTTGTGCCATGTCATCAAGATGATGTCAACAAGATTTCTTTAGTAGGTATGCATACCAAACATACTATTTCATGGGGCACTATGCCTTCAACAAAATTCAAGTTGCCATGGTATGTATAACAATTAGATGTTGCTATGTAGCAATGGGGTCCTAGGAACTTGAAGCCTAAGAACATTTTCATTTTGAAAAAAAAATCAATTAGGAGGACATGAGAATCTCATTCCAACCCACCTCCCAAATCCAAAATGTGATTAAATCAATGATCATGTCTAGGGAAGAATCTGTGTAACACTTGAGAACATAAGGGTCAATATTTGCTTTGGTTCTTGGGCCAAAAAATGTTATTGAATACACGCTCGTACAACATTGGATCTAGGAAAGGATCTATGCAAGTTCAAACATGAAGAAGGAAATCTTCTCATCTAGGAACACCAAAAGTGACGTTATAAGATTCAATTAAGTCCCTTTCTAGTTTGGGGCTTGAATACTTTGAAGAATTTTGATAAAACAAGGGCCCTTTTACTTGCAACAATGCCACATATCACATCTTAGAAATGACACCTACATTATCAATCCTTTCTTATTGACGCTATCCATGCCATGTGGTGGGTTTAGATTGGTCAGTGTGTCCTACCACCTTACAATGTTGACGTCCACATGTTGAATTCCATCGTTCGTGCAATCCTTGGCTTGATTCTTTGAATCCACCCCTAGTGTGCGTAAGACTTAAATATTAATGAAGTTTGGATTAGTGCCTCATACGGTTCATTGAAATGATGGTGCATCTTGACACTACAAGGGCTCTATTTTGCATGACCTCCCAAGCTCAAAATAGTATAGAGTGTAGTTAATTCTAATGTCAAGTCTGGGAAAGGACTTATTGAAATTGAGAACATGTTGAGGGTAGAATTTTCTTTCCTAAGTGGACGTAAAACATTATAGAGCCTAGTAAAGTTCCATTCAAATTCGAATGACAAGAACTTAGACAATTTTCAATGCAAAAGGATCATTGGCATACCTCATAAGATTCATCATGTTACCATGTGTTATTCTTTGGGGCTACCACCTATTGTCTCAATTCTCTTTTGTTGACATCATTATGCCACGTGGGCTTAAAATTTCACAAAATTCATTTATATTTGGGCATTGGATCCATGGAAAGGGTCTGTGAAGCTTTGAAACATGAACAATGGAATCCTTTTATTTTATCGAATCTTAAATATTAAGAAAAAAGAAGTAAAAGTTTGGGTTAAGTTTGTGGGGAAAGACATGAACCTAGGAAAACATGAAGAATTAGATTTGCTTGGACTCCTTGACTTAAAATATAAAATTTTCTTAATTAACTTTTCTAGTATGGGGAATAATTTGTTCAAAATAGAGACATAAAAAGTAAGATTATAAAATGAGGATGAGAGAACACAGGGAGTAGATTTGGGAAATACAAAGGGATAATCCAAGAAAGGAAAAATATTCAAAGGCGCAAAGCCCCTTATTTCAATAAGTAAAATAGAATCCAACTAGGGAAGACCCAAAACCTAGGAATCTAATAGCATACCCATACTTGAATGTTTATGAAACACAATTAATTCCCGCGTTGGGTGTAAGAATGAACCTTTACAACTATAAAAAATTGAGGTACTTAATATGCTACATTAAGTAGACCTGAAATGATTAAAAACTATAGTTGAATGTGGTACTATGAACTTTATACAATTGTGGAACATAAAGAGGAAAAACCACTTCCATTTGTGAACCCTAATATTTATAGAATGTCCAATAAAGAAGACTACCCATATTTGTTATTGTTATATTACAATATGAAAACCAAAAATAACACAAGCTCCTTCTACCCTTGAGCAAGACACCTATACCCAATTTCCTACAATATCTATGTTCACCCATGTTGGCTTGATGATAATAGATGATTATATTAAGCAATAATAATAATCTTTATTGAATACTCTATTTTTTTTTAAATACCCAAATTGTTAAATTAAAAATATGGTAAATATTTTAAAACAAATTCTAAATAACTAAGTACATAGATTCTTCAAACCAAAATGGGGATTTTGAGTTCGTTTAATGAATAAAAGAATTATACAAGAAATATATACTTTATATCCGTGGACTTTAAACATTGGTATAAAAAACAAAAAAGCCGAGACATTAACGCCGCTGTTCCTCGCTAGTCTCTTGGTTGTCAATGTACGCATTGAAAGAGAGGTCGCGAGTTCGATTCGCGGCAAGTGGAGAAGAAGGATGGAGAAGAAGGCGGTACTATATAGTACCCAACTATTTTCAGAGAAAAGATGTTGATTCTCCAACGAATTGGAAGGGTTTTTTTTTTTAAGCAGATATCGTTTTACGTTTTAAGGTGTTTTCAGAGAAAACATTGAACTCTCCAAAGTACTCGAAGTTTTAACATATATTGGTAGTTGTTTTATGCGTTCCTGATGGGCTCGACCAGATTTGAAAATGTATCTATGGCTTTGCGTTCCTGATGGGCTCGACCAGATTTGAAAATGTATCTATGGCTTTCCTATCAGTAACATGTCTTGGGTGGATGGTTCAATTGATTGAGCTAACCCTTGGGGTTATAGACATAAAATATTTTTATCGAAAATGAATGAAAATTAAGTATATGCCATATTATCCATGTAATTCCAATTAATGAAATCTTGGAAGATATATTTACAATTTGAATCTTGGTGTTTTCATGTGTTTTGCTTGCACAATATGTTCTTTTGCTGCTAAGTACAATTGTTGTGTAAGTTATGTAATTAAGTTGATTTAACTAGAGAATGATTATTTAGTTGTTCTAGGACATGAAGCCCTTTTGGGGATTTGTAATTCTATAAGAATATGTCACTTTATGCCCTAGAAGAAGGTCAAGCATTTTGAGCCCATACAGTACAAGAGGGTTAGTAGATGACCCCACTACCTGTGAGGACTTGACATCTCTCAAAATTGTGTATGTTGTTGAAGTGCAAGCTCATTATATCTTTTTCTTGTGCGAGCCACTTAGAACATGTACTTCATCATAATTTCTTGCACCAAAACCACCAGGGGCATTCTCTGGAAATTGTATAACAAGTGTGCCCTCATTGTTTGCACAAATTTGACGCCAAACCATCTCTCAAATTCTTCATGAACATCTTCAAGAGTGACAATAAAAGGAAATGCACATACTTAAATGTGGTATGCTCTCGATATGATAAAGAATATATAAGAATTGTTTGAAGTAACCTCAAAGCTCACTCAATGCTAGTAGTAATTGATGATTTCTACAGGGAACCATAATCTTGTAGCATTCACAATGAGTTTTCTAGCATGCTAGTCTTCAAAGGAAACTTCACTATGATTCATTTGGTCCCACTGTTTTCTTTGTCACCTTAGGGTGATCGCTTGAGTCACGGGGGCATCACCTTGTTGACCAATATCTTATCACGCTCATTCATAAAGGGGGTTTTTTAATTGTAAAAAATAAAGCCAATATATTGTAGGTATTGGGGGGGATGTGGGGTCTCAAGGGGTTTATAGATATTGCAGGGTATAAAAAGAGGTATCTAGTGAAAATAGGGGTTTATTTTATTGCAAAGATGTATTGGGAGGGGGGGTTCAACAAAAGGATTTTGGGAGATATTTACCAATATCTAGTGAAATTAGGGGTATTCTTTAATATCCCATGAACAAAGGTGTTATGTCATAGGTTCACAGAGTGAATACCCCATGGCTTGAGTTAACACGTCTCCTAAATTTATCAAACTAGTTTTCTTCCCCACAGTGGTTGACATCTCTTCACTACAAAGGAAACTAAAAGGTAGCCATAGAGTAAAGGATGGTTTACCTGTCATATGCATCATGGAATGATTCAATGAGCTTATTCAATAAATATCAACACCAATTTAGTTGTCCACCCAATGGAGTAGGCCTCCGCAACCATGAGCATGTCCAATGTGCATTCATCTTTTCGTTGTTTGAGAATCACTCAATAAACAAATATAAGGTGTGCAACCCTAACAACAAGGTTATTGATAAGGAAAATCTTAACAACTTTGCTTTCTTAGATAGTGATATACATTTCAATATAAAAATACTTGTTTCTATCTTTCTTTGTTAATTTATGCCATCAAAAGTTGTTAGCCATCTCGTCGCCCTCCATAGACAAACCTATACACTCATGGATATCCTTCATTGTAAGTTCATAAGGTTGATCCATCTAGAGCTTGCTTTGGTGGATCGTGTTGATCAAGAATCAAACTGATTTCACCATAGCAATAGACGTGTTGAAGATGGGCACTCTACTAATATTGGGATTTCCTTTCGCAACTAGTTGACTACAACTTCCTCTAATAAACTCTTGACTACCACTACTATTCTTTAAGCTGCCATTTATATGGATTAACTGTGAATTAAATATGGGATTTACCTCTATTGGTTGAGAGTGCGTAGAGGGCATTGGCTAGTCCAATCTAGCTTTGTTATTTTATAGTTATACCATGTCTACTTGAATCTCTTCCTTCATCCCATACATGTGAGATACATATTCAAGTGCATCATCATTCAACAACTCTCTATCTTTATCTCCCTCTAATATCTTATCATAATATTCTTCCAATGTTTCCCTTGGAACCTCTATTACCGACTCTTCATTGGTGTTTACACTACCATCGCAAGGTAGGGGTGGGGAAGGATATAACCTTCCTCAACCATAAACATCTTTAACCAAATTGGGATCGCTTTGCATGATGTCCTCATAAACTATTGTTCAACTCTCAAGAATGATTGGGGAAGTTAAATTGAAAACTTGACAATATGCCTTTCAATTGCATATTTTACCTAGAAATATAAAGCTCTCACAACTTTGTGATTTATCCTCTATAGAGTGATTAGCTTCCCAACACTCCAATCAATCTCCTTCCTTTGTTTTCAAGTAGGTCATGAATGCTCTCATATTCTACGCATCCATTCATACACATCTACTTGAAAAGTGACCTTGAATACTTCATAAGTGTCATGATGATCATGTAGTAATTTTTATCAGTTAATTTGTAGGTGTTGACCTATAAACTTATTTATTTGATGAAACCACCAATCTTCCACATACTTCTTCATCACTACAGCTGTCATATTGCTTGAATTCCACTCTCATTGTGATGACTTCCTAACAATGGAACCATTTGTTAACTTGATTTAAGACTAGAATCCACAAGAGTGTAAAAAACGGATTGTTGTAGTATGCATTGGCATTTTTAGTCCCTGATTGTAGGGAGGGTCTCACCCGAAGTTCTTTCCAAGACATAAGGGGTGTGCAAGGCTCAAGTACTATGACATTAAATTGTGTGTGATGTTAAATTTTTGTAATGCAATTTTTTGGAAATGATACCATATTTATAGTCAAGGAAAGCTCTTGGGTACATAATATGACAACGATTTAAGAATAAAATTTGGCTGCGTTGGTCTTCTACACCAATAGTATAGCAAAAGTTTTAATTTAATTATTTCTTTAATTTTCCATATAATTGTTGGATTGTTTTATTATATATTTTGTTAGGTCCAATGACTCAACATTCGTTAGAATTACCCAGCTCCCTAGTTTTCGATTGAACCTTTTGGATGGGCAAAATATGATAAATTTTTCGTTAAAATATGTTGACATGTTATAAATCTCATATCTTGCATAAAAAGTCAATAATGCAATAAACAAATAAGATATATGTGTATGAATTGTGATTTAAATTATTAGAATTCTAGGTTTGTAAAGAAGTAATCAAATTAATGTTACATACGTTCTAAATTTAAACAATTGAAAACATTACCATCAACATCAAATGTCAACATTATTGTTAACATTTGCAACAATTTTAAAATATGATTCAATTTTCTTTTCATCATTTTCTTGTTGCAATTTCTATCTGTTGAATAAAGATTTTCAAAAACAAATTAAAATTACAATTTTTTACTAATAAAATGTTTAGCATTTTTCTCTTCAATATCTTAAGTTAATTTTCATTGAACTCTTTTAAAAGAACAAAAACTTCATACTTCCTATAAGAACCAATCTTTTACACTTTCTCTTTACTTTTACCATTTCACACATTGTTTCGCACAGTGCTGGCTCTTCTTCATTTTAATAAGCACTCCTTTAAAACACTAAAAAAATTTCTTTAATTATTTTAATTAAAGAATTATAACTAAAGGTAAGTACATACGAGGCACCCAATTCTCTTAATTACCCTAAAGTTCAAACACTTTTAGAACCCTTCGTTTTGCTCTCTCTTGGAATCTCTAAAGAGAATGCATTTCAAATTACCAAAAAATGGATACACTTACTCGTAAGACTAAAGGCCACCTGATTGCCTCCTTTTTATCCAAAACCAAAAGAGCTTAGAATGCTCCTTTTATCAAAACAATTGATGGAGTAGCTGAAGATATTTTAAAGAAAATAATTAATTTGGAATTTAAAATAAAATTTGTTTTAATCATTAAATTTTTTTATTTTTTTAAATTACAAATGGATTTGGTTCTCCCCGAATCGCTCCATGCCATGTGTATAAGTAAAAGAAAGATGGGAAATATGTTGATTTGAATATACATGGATAGATCATAAAGGTACATGGCAAGTTTAGGTTGTGCCATGTCATCAAGATGATGTCAACAAAATTTCCTTTATAGGTATGCAAAGTAAACAAAGTATTTAATGTGGCACTATGCCTTCAACAAAATTAAAGTTGCTATGGTACTTGTAACCATTAGATGGTGTTATGTAGCAATGTTGTCTTTAGAACTTTAAGATCATTTGTTTTTTAAATTGTGTAACTAGGACATAAGAATCTCATTGCAACCCATCTCCTAGACCCAAAATATTATAAAATGTGATTAAATCAATGGTCATGTTTGGGGAAGGATCCATACAACATTGAAGAACATAAGGGTTAATGTTTGCATAGGTTCTTAGACCGAAAAATATTACGAAATATAGGTTAGTACAACAATGGGTTTGGGAGAGGATCTATGCAAGTTCAAACATGGAGAAGGAAATCCTCTCATCTGGGAACACTCAAATTGCATTGTAAGATTCAACTAAGCCCCTTTCCAGTTTGGGGCTTGAAAACTTTGAAGAATTTTGATAAAGCAAGGGCCCTTTTACTTGCAGCAATGCCACATATCACCCCATAGAAACAACACATATGTTATCGACCCTTTGTTATTGGCGTTATCCATGCCACATGGTGGTTTAGATTGGTTGATGTGTCATACCATCTTACAATGTCAACGTCCTTGTGTTGAATTCCATCTTTCATGCAATCCTTGGCTTGATTATTTAAATCCACCCCTAGTGTGTTTAAGACCTAAAATACTAATGAAGTTTGGTTTAATGCCTCATCTAGTTTAGTGAAACAATCATGCATCTTGAGAACACAAGGAATTTATTTCACATGTCCTAGCAAGTCGAAAATAATATAGAGTGTAGTTAATTCTAGTGTTGGGTATGGAAAAAGGACTTATTGAAATTGAGAACACATAGAGGGTAGAATTTACTTGCCTAGGCGGACCTAAAATATTATAGAGCCTAGTAAAGTTCCATTCAAAATCAAACGACAAGAATTTAGACAATTTTCAATGCAAAAGCTTCACTAACATATCTCATAAGATTCATCATGTTACCAATTGGTATTCTTTGGGGCTACCATCTATTGTCTCAATGCTCCTATGTTGACATCATTATGCCATGTGGGTTTGAAATTTCATGAAACTCATTCATATTTGGGCATTGGATCCATGGGAAGGGCTTGCATTGTTCCATTTTGTTGAATCTTAAATATTAATAAAAATATTCCAAGGCATTAATAATTAATGCACAAACCAACAAGGGGAAGACCCAAAACATAAGAATCTAACATCAAACCCATACTTGAATGTTTATGAAACACAATTAATTACCGCGCTGGGTGCAAGAACAAACTTTTACAACTATTAGAAGATGATGTACTTGATGCGCTAGATTATGCAAACCCAAAATGATTAAAAATTTTACTTAAATGTGGCACTAGGAAGTTTGTGCATTTGAAGAACATAGAGAGGAAAAACCTCCTTGATTTGTGAACCCAAATATTTATAGTGTCTAATAAAAAAATTGTCGATATTTGTAATTGCTATATTGCAACATGGAATGCCCTCGAGGTGTAGAACAATCAATGATGGCGTGTGTTGTTTAGGCACTCTGTTATGTGAGGTCACTGGTCTGAAACCTCGACTTACCTTGTGTGCTACGTATGGGGACGCATTAACATGCTTGGAGGTTATAATGGTAGCAGTCAGAATCGACCCATGTCATACAAGTACGAGCCTGACTAGTTGTCAATTCCACCGAATACAAGAAAAAAAAATATTGTAACATAAAACACCAAAAGTAACACAAGCTCCTTCTACCCTTGAGCAAGACATCCACATCAAATTTCCTACAGTGTTTATGTTAACCCATTGGCTTGATGATAGTAAATGTTTATATTCAATAATAATAATAATCTTTATTGAATTGTAATAATAATGATAATAAATTGTTTCTTAATATTAAATCAGAAATATGGTAATTAAAAAAATATTTTCCAAATATCTATGTCCATAGAGCATTTAAGTAGCGTTCAAATCAAAATAGGAAATTTGAGTTCGTTTTATGAGGACCACAAATGAGAGAAATGTATATTTTAAAGACTCGTATATAAATTAAAATCGCCAAAAATATGAATGCCGTGGTTCTCAGTGGTCTCTCGGTTGTCAATGTATTCATTGCATGTGAGGTCGCGAGGTCGATTTACGGCAAGAGAAGAAGGTGAAGAGGATGATAAGGCGGTACTTTACAGTACCCCAACTATTTTGTCAATTCTCCAAAGTATTGAAAGTTTTAGCAGATAAAAGTAAAGGTATAAAATTAGTTAACATAAATTATTTCTATTATATTATATTATATTTTTGTTTAAATATTAAAATAAAAAACTATGTCTAACTTTAGACATTTACGAAAAATAACAAATTTCCTATGTATTGAATATTATATTATATTATATTTTTGTTTAAATATTAAAATAAAAAACTATGTCTAACTTTAGACATTTACGAAAAATAACAAATTTCTTATGTATTGAATAAAAGTGTTTAAATATTAAAATAAAAAACTATGTCTAATTTTAGACATTTACGAAAAATAACAAATTTCCTATGTATTGAATATTATATTATATTATATTTTTGTTTAAATATTAAAATAAAAAACTATGTCTAACTTTAGACATTTACGAAAAATAACAAATTTCCTATGTATTGAATAAAAGTGTTTAAATATTAAAATAAAAAACTATGTCTAACTTTAGACATTTACGAAAAATAACAATTTTCCTATGTATTTTCCTATGTATTGAATAAAAGTATAGGTATAAATTATTAATAAAAAACTATGTCTAACTTTAGACATTTACGAAAAATAACAAATTTCCTGTGTATTGAATAAAAGTATAGGGAAATAAAAAAATCTAAAACGCATCTCTGCTCCATCTCATGATAATGGTTTTGCAAGAAAAAAACTTGAAGCTGAAAATGGCGGGCGACTGCAATTTTTTGAACTGGTTCCCTGTAGATTGGCGCCATCGACTGTTGAGCGACCGCTTTCCATTGCGCCTCCATAGACTACAACCTTGCGCCTGATCTTGTCGACGGCACCCGGTCTGAGACCTTCAGCGCTTGTTTTGACAAACTGGAACAACCCCCTTCTCTGAGGTTTGAACTGTCTCTATCGGTGGTTTGCTTTCCGTTTAGCAACTTGGTTAATGTGCAGCTCTCAGCTGGATTCTCGGTCGACACACACCTTTTCAAAGCCTCGAACATTGGGTTTTGGAGGGAACTTCCCTGAGTGATCTTACAGACCTTTCTCTGGGACTCTGTGCTGACTTTAGCTGCGACATGTTTATGCTCCCAATCGGTTGGTTGGTTTCTCTGTTTTCACTTTTGTCCACTGTCCAGATGCTTCATTTGTATTCTGTCATCTTCTGTCATCTACCAGCTACTAGTCAGCTTTCGCGGTGCTCTCAGACACCTTCATTAATTTACTTAGACAGTCTGACTCGTCAACTGGTTGAGGGTTAAGCTATTTTTTCCACCAGCTTCTCTTCTCTCCTGTAGTCCCTTTGGTTGGCCTCCAGACTTGACCATCTTGTTGGAAAATGGGAGACCCATGGGACCATCCGTCCATGCTGGCCTCGATTGATGAGCTCTGCTCCAGCCACTACAAGACGACTATGCTGGCCTCGATTGATGAGCTCTGCTCCAGCCACTACAAGACAAAACAGTCGTCATCTACAGGATTGAACTCTGGCCCTTTAGCCCCTGTTGCTACATTTCGTTCTATCACACAGCTGGGTTTAAATAATAGTGGTGGTACTGGTCTGGATATTCCAACAGGAATACAGCCAGAACCATCTGTCGATGCTCAGAGTCAAACAATACTCCCACACTTCAACAGAGACTGGCAGAGGTCCTCTACTCCCACACTAGTAAAAGCTAGTCCGACCTCCACACTACAGCAGAGACAGGCAGAGGTCCACCAGAACAGGGACCGACCAGGGACATGGACACCAACCACCGGACCCACCTCTCGGAAACAAGGGATACATAAACGCCAACATCGAGTCTGGAAACCCAAACACAAACACCCAAGCCTATCCCTGAATGGGATGTTGCTCCACCGGGATGTTTGTAACTCGCCCCGTGCCCGGTGGAAGATCGGTGACAAAGAAAATTGCAAGCACCTAGAAACCTCGATTTCATATCCACCTGAGCCGCATTCTCGGGCTAGCATTCCAAATATCACTTGTCGTGAACATGGATGGTTGAAGCCATTTTCAATAAGCCGTAAGACACAACTCTCATTCTCGACAGTTCGGCAGATAGGTCGGAGGCGTCTTATGCTAAAAAGATGGAGGCTAGGTTTCAATCCCACAACTGAATTCTTCGGTCACAGGCATGTCTGGGTCCTACTACCTAGGCTCCCTCTACAACTTTGGAACAACCAAGCGCTTGAACTTATTGGGACATCCTTAGGTCGATTCTTAAGAGTGGATGAAAACTGTCTAGCAGAAACAGACAAAAGAATGGCAAAGATTTATGTAGAGATTGACATTCAAGCCGGACTTCCTGAGGTCCTTGAGATTGAGTGGCGAAACCAGATGATCACACAACGCCTAGACTTTCTTGGTATCCCATTCAGATGCACCTTTTCTCGCAGAACAGGTCACCTCCGAAGGGACTGCCATAAGTTTCCTTGTTTGGATATTGACTTGGATCCAACAGAGGAGCCAAATTTTGATGGCTACATCTCTTCTCCATCTCAATTTGATGAACAGACAGCACCCAACTTTGGACAGGTTTCCAGCCCAGCTGATGACTCCATTGTAGGTAAGATCCAAACACTTTTCCCCTCTCTCCATATACCACCCTCTCAGACAGATTGTACATTGCCGCTAAGAAAATTTGATCTGGGCTATGGTGTTATACACGGCTTCACCCAAGCCGCTCATATTTCTCCTCCTCTCAATCTGAGCTTTCCCCACCTGGTTGTGTCTCCATACCTGATCCTGTACCAGCTCCACACCTAACACAACCAGCACCATCTACCCTGGTTTCGGGCCTCTCGTCCACCGTTCCTTTGGATGAAACACCAAACTCTTTCACTTTACCTGGATGCACTGAACCAAGCCAATCTGAAGCTCAACTTGATGCCATGTTCCCGACTGACACACCAGCACGCTCCTTACCATTTGACTCGCTACCAATGCACACCTATCTTGGAAACTCTCTTTTTCAACCTAACTTATCTCCACTGGACCACCCATCGTCCAGCAACCCTTCACTGGACCATCCATCCTCATCAAACCTATCCATTCCACCTGAACCAGACCCACATTGGTCCAGAGGTATTGGACTTGAACTCTCACCACTAAAAACTCGTAGTGCACGAAAGAAGACATTGAATGGCTCGACATCAGCGGTATCTTCCATTCCTGTTCAAACTCAAGGGGCGCTTAGAGATTTAAAATCCCTAGCCAGGGGTATCCCATGATCCTATTGTCCCTCAACATAAGAGGAGTTGGAGGAGCCTCGAAATCTGCCTCCATGCGAAAACTTTTGGACCAGACACTACCGTCAATTATCTTTCAAGAAACACCGGGTGATCGTTGTTGTCGCTGTGGATTTCATCCATCGCCTCAGCTCTACCCGTTGAATCCCGCTGCAAGCTTCAGTGGAACCCCTGGAGGACTTTTAGCCGCTTGGGACCCTTCTCTTTTTGATCTTCGACCGATGCTCAACCCTGGAGGGATTTTTCTAACAGGCTACAACTATGAACTAAAGTCTTCCCTCAATTTTCTCAATGTATACAGGCCTTGTACCGACCGCAAGGATTTTTGTAATACCGGATGATTCTAATTTTAGCCATTATTATCTTATCTGGCTGGAGACCTAACATTGTACCACCAAATTTCAATCGAGACTTGTTAGTCGAAGCATTCATCGAATAAAAGACTTGAATTTCTTTAAACAGTTGTTTTTCAAGAACAATTTGATAGATCTTAAACCGGCCGAGCACTTACCTACTTGGAGGAACGGCAGACAGGGACAGGACTACATTGCAAAGCGTCTTGATCGATTTCTTATATCCGCAGAGGTGCTTACCCCAGATCGATGTTCTCGGGCATGGGTTAATTTACCCTTTCTTTCGGATCACGCTGCCATTTGTCTTCAGATAAGCTCGGGTCGCTATGGGGCGGGCCAGCCTTTCAAACTAAACCCGCTTTGGTTAAAAGACATTTCATTTAACAATATGGTCAGATCAACGTGGCTGAGCGACTCTGTGTCGGTACAGGGTGATCCACAAGCAAATCTGATTAGGAAATTATCCAACTTAAAACAACACACCTCTATCTGGATCAAGATCAAAAAACGTGAGGAACATGCTGCCATAAATCGGATCGATGAGGAGCTGGCCGCCTTATTCCATTTACAGTTACACAATTGTGCCACTAACGTACCATTACGGCATCCGAGTCGAGGCGCCCGCATACCTTCTCACATAAGGTGAAGATGAAGAGAGTAGTGTATACTCAAGAGCGTGCTGTTCTCGCTCGAGGGTGGGGACAAACACCTGCTTTTTCCATACTTCGCCGGGGCTGTAGATCAAAAAGCGTAGCTTGTGGGATATTACAGATGATGGAGGAGTTACATCATGAACAGAAGCTATCAAAACAAATGCTGTTCAACATTTCAAAATCTTTTCAAGTTTCAATGCTCCAAGCATAAACGCCATTGCAGAATTAGCCACCAAGCTCTTATCATGGTGACAGAGGAGGACTTTAATCGGAAACCCCCTCGCACTAAAGATGAATTATATTGACCGTCAGTATTCTGAGAGAAAGAGTCCTGGACCCGACGGATGGTCGGTCGAACTATATTTACACTTCTTCGACATTATGGGACAGATCCACTGATGTATGGAGGACGCTTCGCTCGAGGGGAGGATTAATCCACGCCTAAATAACACCTACATTGTCTTGATCCCCAAAACCAATCTACCAAAACACTTCAAAGACTTTCGCCCCATCTCTTTGTGCAACCTATGTTATAAACTCATTTCTAAGATTATTACACCTGTGATTCAAATTTCTACTCTCCAAAAGCATTATCTGAGGAGTAATCTGGCTTCCGAAGGTAGATGATTTAGACTGCTGGTGTAGCACAGAATGCATCCACACCTACAAACCAAACACCGCTTCTATCTTCAAGTCGGGACCTTTAAGCAAGCTTTGACCGTGGTTAATTGGAACTTTTGTAACTAATTTTCTCATAAAGTATTTCGGGCTAGCTATTACTAATCGATTCTTAGTCAGATTACATCTACTTCCATGGATGTTCGATCAACCAGAGCCCACCACTTTTTTCACGGCGAGAGGTTCCATCATACGCCCTCTATCACCATTACTTTTTTATCTTGGTTCTTGAAGGACTCAATATTCTGCTCAAAATTAGTCAAGCAGAGGGCAAACTTACTGGAGTAAATTTCTCAGGGCTGACACACATCCTACACATCCTCTTTGTTGATGACGTACTAATTTTGACAAAGGCCAATTTTGTCGAATGGACCCTTATTCATTCCATCATTGACACTCCTTTCAGGCAAAGAATCGGACTGGGATGATAAATTTACAAAATCTCTTCTGTGCATTGAATTTGGCACAGGATCCTTTCTCATCTGATTTGAAAGTTTTGTTTGGTATTAATGTTGCTAACCTGCAGGAGGGTTTCACTTACCTCAGATTCTTCATCAAATCCTCAAGATTCACAAACAAAGATTGGTGTTGATTCTTGACAAATTTGAAAGAAGAATTCATCACTGGTGTAACAAGTTACTTAGCATGGGTGGAAGGTACATACTTGTAAAAACTGTACTAGAAAGTCTTCCAGTCTATTGGATGGCACTCACAAAAATCCCGGCAACCATTCTTAGATCTATTCGACAACTTATGTTTACCTTTCTTTGGAACGGCAACAAGACCATTGGGTATCATCTCTGCAACTGGGAGACTATTTCAAAACCAGTATTGCATGGATGGGGTGCATTAGGAACCTACCCTTTCTTTAATCGTGCACTCTGGTACACCCTCCGCTTAATACTTTGTGAAGAAGGCATTTGGAGCAATATAAAGGCAAAATACTTCCTCAAATACCGGGTCCCTGCTTTTGGCTCGTGAATCGCCGAGAGACCAACAAGATGCTCACGTATTACGGAAACATCTACCAACTACCCCGCTTATCATTCATCATTGGCCTTCGGGGCACCCGCACCCGACATCCGATAGAAGTAGGAAGGGATGTACCACGTGGAATGGAAAGATCGCCATGCTATCCACAGATTTGTTGAAGCACATTCATCACAAGCACCTTTTCTTCCTATATCAATTCATATCTTCACATAGTGAGGGTATTTTAAGCGATCGCTGGCTCAATAGCGAAGAGTTAGAGGTGGGCACCGATCTTGCTGTTGAATGGGACTGTTACACTTACAGACTTAGAGCACTTGGCATCCGACTACAGGACATGCCTGATTTGCTAATTTGGACGAGAGGGGACAGATCCGGTGTCCTATCGGCAAAAAATGTCTACAATGCTATCGCTGCTAAATACTGGACTACATCTTTGGAGCGTGGGCACGGTGCAATCTGGAGGTGTGATTGCCAGCTCAAGCAAAAACTCTTCATCTGGTTATTACTTGAAAACAAATTGCTGTTGTGGCCGAACCTTCAGGTTCGTGGATGGTCGGGTCCCAGCCGATGTTGTGTTTGCAAATTGAATGTTGAAACAGCTGCCCACGTCTTCATTGACTGCCCATTTACCAGATCTGTTTGGCAATTATTAACTCCCGCTCATTGCCAACTCCATCGACAAAATAACCTTACTCATTGTTTTCAAAACTGGCAGTGGGTCTCTTCGAACCATTTGAAGCTTCCGATCCATCTTTGCTGGCACATTTGGAAGCATAGGAATGCGGCTCTCTTTGAAGACAAGGTCCCAAACCAAAACCAAGTGGCCAGCATTATCTCGGCAGAGTTGGCAACGAGCGGGAAGCTGACCTCGGCAATTAAACCGTACAGATCTATTTACAAAGTTCCTACAGATAAAATTGTTGCAAGGTTCGACGGTGCGACGCAACAGGATGGCATTCTCTGTGGAGCGGGTGGGCTGATTACTTTAAGTCCACAGACTTGTTACCGATGGACACTAAACTGCGACTGATCAAATACAAAGCGTAACTCTTGGCAAAGATGGGCATCTTGTATTCTCAAGTGTCACACATCTCTCGAATCTTACCGCTTGGGGATTCCAAGCCGATAATTGATTGGTTAATGGGCGTGCTGACTTCCATGTTGACCTGGCTTTCTAGCCGGGAAGGAAAGAACACGCTAAGCATCTCAAATAGCTTACTCCATTTACTCTCTCACATTCCCAGGGGGGGAAAACATCGAGGCTGACATTCTCTCTAAAAAAGCGTTGATTTTGCCTCCGGGTCATATTAGTTTCACTAGATGGGAAGAGGGCAAGGAGGGCCCACCCGCGATGATCTCTCTTTGAGCGACTAGCCCTGATTTGAGGCTTTTCTTTGCACACATGATATCGCTTCCTTTGTGTATTCCCATACTTGTTTAGATTGGAAGCATTATTTACCGGCATAGATCTGGTTTTAGAGTTTTTGCCCAGCCACTCCAGACATGTATACTTTTATATCCTTTTGAATATAAAGCGTATTTTTTCGTTGAAAAAAAAAAGGTATAAATTATTTCTATTATATTAGATTTTTGTTTAAATATTAAAATAAAAAACTATGTCTAAGTTTATATATTTACGAAAAATAACAAATTTCCTCTGTATTGATTTTATGTCTAAAGTATTAAAAAATTAAACCTTTTATGTCGAAAGCTTAAAACTATGTGAGAGTGGCAAGGCATCAGCATTATCATTATGTTGCAATGGGAATAATTGTTGGGAATAAATAATTGTTTTACTGACGAGTTAATGAGTATTAAGTTGTTTATTACAATTTATTGATATTGTGATATGTTTTACCGACATAACATGAATTTGGAAAGTAACAATGCTTTATGTCAGTTAGTAGGTAGTTTAGGAGGATAACATTTTTTTCTTTTAATTATTTAAGATGAGACAAATAAAAGTGAAAGTTCGGCTTAAAAGGTTAAGGCATCATAAAGAAGTCATCGCAAAGATATTTACAAGATTAATCAAATAGAACGAAACTTCACATTGATTAACTATCCTATCACCTAAAACCAATTTTGTATTATAATCTTTCTAACAATATCTATATTGCCATGCATCTATTGTGCTTTGAAGAGGGGACGTGGTAATTACATCGAAGGTGGTTTTATAGGGGCACAATCTTTCTAGAATCTTTCGTCATCTGTTGAGAGTGTATAGAAAATTTATTTTTGTCACATGGTTTGGGTGAATTGAAAAATTATGTTTGTCCTGTGCTTTGGGAGAATTGAATATTTCCATATGTCCTATGCTTTGTGCATATATAAGTTTTCCCTTTGTCTTGTCCTCTAGCACCTCCTCCCCATCCTATTCTATTGGTCTTACAAAATTGTTCCTCTAGTACATAGACGATGGCAATAAGTAACACTATTTGTTGGCCACAAGCTTTAAACGTAGATTCTATTTTCACTAATGAAGACTATGCGATAGATGCTTGGTGTTTTACAAGCAGTAGTGTTGCCATACAAGGATGTCAACCATACAACCAGGGAGAAAATCATATTTCTACCTTTTGAGTGATAGCTCCAACACTTGTCTAACACTGTCAATTAACAATTAAAACTTTCACGGACCTTACCCTAGATTTTGTAGCTACCAATTACAAAGAAAACATAAAATAATCTCTCTATCATAAAATAATTTACAACATGTTATAATCTTACTTCAAACATATTAACCATAAGTGATCCAAATTATTGCTTCTTCACATTTAGCTTTCCGATTGGCCTCATAAATGTATTGAAAAATATCTTTGAACCTTTGATTTTATTCATCTTTCACTCTCTTTTTTTTTCTATTAAAATTAAATAAATTATTGCTTCGTCACATTTGGCTTTCCCATTGGCCTCATAAATATATTGAAAAATATCTTTAAACCTTTGATTTTATTCACCTTTCATTTTTATTTTATTTTGTCTATCAAAATTAAATTGTGGTTTTAAAAGTAAAGCAATTCCTCTTATAAGACACACTCATTAAAGCCTCGTGAAAATGCTTGTCACACACCCTTGCAAGGCAGGGTTGATTGCTAGGTATAGAAAATAAGTTTGACCATATGTTAATTGAAGTAAGTTTTAGATTAATGAGGATTATAAAGGCTGTTAAAATTATACTATTAGGTTTATCCCATCACCTCTATAAATAAAGGAAGGTAAATGTACTTTATTATGGAAGTTGGTATTATATAGGTAGGAAGTAAGTTTTAAAATTCCTCAAGAACATTTGTTAATGAAGATTATAAAGGTTATTAAAAATACAAGGTTTAAGTTAGGTTCATTCCATCATTTCAATAAATAAAGGAAGGTAAATTTACTTTCTTATGGAAGTTGGTTTTAGATATGAACATATTAATCATTCAAATATTACATAAGGTTATGAGAGTTAATGCTGGAAAATCATAACATTTTATATATATAAGAAGATATAAAGGTCATCAAGCACATGACCTCATTAGAGGTAGCCATAACGATGACCACAAGGGATACTTGTTTTTTTGTGGGTAGTATCTAGGTTGAAATTGTCTTTTGGTCTTGGAGTTAGACATAAAACTACTTCCAATTGGCTAAGAGCTCATCTTCCTTGGATGTAAGGAAACAAGTTAACAACCCAAAATCCATAGGCTTCTAGCAGGAGTGGAAGCCTACCCCCTTACAAACCACCAACAGGTCATTTCAGGTGGCATGGTTTTCCTTGAATATTGTTGATGAATTAGCCCACATTTGTAGATAACAACCAATCATGGCTAACATCATTGTCGATTGGCCATTGAGTTATGATAGGTTTTACATTATAGAGGCACTATAGGAGTATGACATGTATAGCTTTGGGGTGGTGGTATTGAAAATGACAAGAGAACACAAACCATCTTTTGAACTACCTAACTTATGGAACACTACATATGCATGTTCACAAAAGTCACTTCTCCAAGGTAATGATTTTTCATGGAATAAGTGAAGACGATGAGAATTTGTTTAGTAATTTAAATCCTTCATTGTGAGTTGGATGTGTCAACTGTCTTTCACAAACCAATTGTCTCTAGCACTTTTGAAAAATTAAAAATTTGAACGGTTGTAGAATTACAATTGAGAAAGTCGTTTTGGTCTATTGGTCCTTTGCTTCTTTTGGCATTTCTAGATGAAAATGGTCTCACAAGAAAAACATTATGGCCTAGAATAGGGATCAAATCCAACTTTACTAGATAACTCGACTCCAAGCCCCCAAAAAACATTCAATTGTTTGTGTTTTGAATATTCTAAATGAAATTGTGTGGATAGATTGCTAACAATTAGAAATCATATGGGAAGTACTCAAGAGGTTTGGTGCTTCAATGGTCATCTCCATTGGTAGGTTTTTCCTCATCCTCCTATGGGTGAATTTCATATGCAATGTTGATGAAACTCTAATCTTGAGAGCTTTTCATTAGGAGTCAGTGAGTCATTGTTGGTAAAAATTGTTGAGGTGATGACCCTCTCGTGCACTTTGAACTATATACCTCATTTGAATCGATTATTTCCAACCTCTAATTGAATTGTGTTGGTTACCCACAAAAATGTCTTGATATATAGCAATAACCTTCCATTTCCTCCATTTCCAATAGTCCTTGGAAAATTATCTTTATATATCACCACTACATCGTTCTTTAATCCTCCATTAGAAACAACAACTAGGGTTAATAAGTTTCATCGTGTGTCAAGAGCCTCTCGAACACCAACACGTGTCAATTGATATTTGGTTTATGTTTTGTCTTGCAAACCACCATGTTTCATCTACTGATTATTCTATGTTCCATCCTACAACATACTCCCCCTACCCATCCTTCCTGACACCCCCTTCATCCCCTCTTCACTTCATTTTTCCTTCATTCATGAAACACTATCCTCCGATTTCACTCCATCATCATCTCTTCACTCTCTTAATCACTACCTCTTCTATTCCTCTTTGGATAAGTCACAGTTACATATATGTGAGTATTGCAGCTAGGCGATTCGGAGTTGGAATTACATGATCAATGAAAATATTTCATGAGGTGTATGATGAAGATTTAACTTGTGAAGCATTCATTTTCCATCCAAAAACAAAATATTGTGATCTTTAAACAACATAACCACCACAATTCACTTTGGTGTTCCCTTTCCCATGCTTCAGTGGTATGCTAGTTATTAATTATTCATAGTCTCCATCCATCACAAATTCATCCTCAAAAGGTGTCAAGGTTGGATTTATAGTACTTGAAGTTTTAGTTGTTGATGATAGAGAGGTATTTAGACTTATAAAATGCATAACACAAATGTATATTGATAATGGAAGGGTACCATTTAGGTGTGCATATTGTTAAGGATGATTATGAAAGACCTCCATTCAAGTTTTAACATTACAATTTATTATGAGAGGATTCCATTCAAGTATTTTTATTATTGAGGTTGATTATAAAATATATAAATTCATGTGGGCTTATTGTTGTGGTTGACTATGAAAAACTTTCATTCAGTGTGTGACTATTTTCTTCAGACATTAAGGTTGATTATTAGAGGGTCCCATTCAATGTGCCTATTATTGAAGTTGATAATGAAAAAATTCCATTATTATCGTTGTGAAAGTTGATGATGAAAAATCCCATTAAGGTGTGCTTATTTTCATGGTTGAATGAAAAGCTTATGTTGATCATCAAAGGCTTACATTCCACTGTGTATGTGATGCAATATTAAAGTTAGTTGGACAGATTCAACGCAAC
The DNA here is from genome assembly GCA_010110895.2 of Picea sitchensis. NCBI lineage: Eukaryota > Viridiplantae > Streptophyta > Pinopsida > Pinales > Pinaceae > Picea > Picea sitchensis. The sequence continues at coordinate 77,990 of SNQJ01S0031778.1, forward strand.
CTTCAACTAAATTCACAACAACCTTAAAATACTTGTGTCAATATAAGAAAAAAGTTGAATAACAATATAATAGGAGAAAAGAAAATGAATTTTTATGGTTATAAAAACAATTTCAAGACATTCACAAAAGAGAAATGTGTTAATAAAAGAGGTCACGACCATACTCAAAATCTTTATTAAATACAATTCATAACATATAAAAACTTCATAATATGTTTATGATCATGAGTGCACAATGATGAGACTTTGGTTTTAACTTTGTTTTTTCTTTAGATCTAGAGGAATTTGTAACTCATCAGGATTACCTAGGCAAGGCCTAGGTTCAAATCCGGATGGATGTCAATATGCCATATTTTCTTGGGACTTTTATTTTTTTCCCCTTGGTGAGACATCCCACATGCATCTTGAAGACTGATTCCTAGATATTTTTATAATGAAATTTCCGACGACTATTGTGTTGAGCAAAAGTGTTCAAATTTATACTTTAGGAGGCTACCTTATGTGCACATTTGAAGAAAAAATACAATAATAACAAGATGAAGACAATAATCATTATGTCTTATGTGTTAGGTGTTCCCTCCTGTAGAACCACTCCAAAACATTAAGTTTGAAAGAATGAAGGGAAAAAAGTTCAAAGTTTGCACATGATACCTAAACGAGGGATTAGGGAAAAATATTCAAAGTTTGCATATGATATATAAATGAGGGATTTATAGCCCACGATCCTTTGCAACACTAATTTTAGGCCTACACTTTGTTGTAACCTATACACATCAACTAGCTTGCAACACTAATTTTAGGCCTACACTTTGTTGTAACCTATACACATCAACTAGCTAACAACACAATAATAAATAGGCCAATAAAAGCAAATGGTCTCAATAGACACACATTACACAATGTGTAGGTTGGTTTTGGGATTCCAATGGTCTATTGCAATCAAATTTAACTCAACTATTAATTTGCAAGGACTATCTCATGACAACCTTTGATCTCAAATGCAAGAGTAAGATGAATAGTGGGCATTACATTGTTGTTGGCATTCTTCAATTGCTCACTGGGAATGAAATTCTAAGTAAACTCAACATAACTACAACTAAGAATTCTTCCTTAAAAGCATTCACACTCGAAATGACATGTTAACCATAAATATGAGCATCATATAAGTCACATATACGAGAATTCTTATTGCAAATAAAATCAATCACATAATGGACACAAAGCTTTTACCTTGAATATTTTTTCATGTATTTGATATTTTTTCTTCCTATCCTATTTTGTTTTGTTGTCAAAAATTGTAAAATAATTTGTTACACATATTCATCATGAATAAGCTTGTTTTAATGCTAAAAGGACTATTGATTGATCATCTTGCAAGTTGAGGAAAAAAATATATATTATCCATACACAAAGTTACAATGATATATTATGCTCATAGAATATTGTCGACGATCTCTAAAGTTCCTTTAAAAATATGAAAATTTTCGATAATTAAAATAATGTTAATCATCACTATCCCTGCTTTCTATGATTTCATTTGATATCACAACCTATAAAAATGTTCTTCCTCATTAAAAATAATTAAATAATAAATAATTGACGCGTGTACACATGTTTACATTGAATCTCCTCATTTGTAATTAATCCTAACAATTTATGAAATGAAATATGGAAATAATGAGAGGTCCATTCATTAGATTAGATTATGAGAGGGTTCCATTCAAGTGTGTATATTATTGATGTTGTTTATAAAAGACTTTCATTCAAGTGTATTTATTGTCACTTGTTTTGACATTAACATTGATTGTGAGAGCGTTTGATTCATGTGTGCTTATTGTTGAGTTTGATTGTGAAAGACTTTCATTTAGGGGCGCCCATTGTGATGTGTTTGGACATCTTCTTGATTTTTCTCCCAAAATAGTAAGGGTAGAGAACATAAGAAGTAGTGATCTCGAACCAGGGTGACACTGATACCAAATTTGATTTGGTTCTAGGCCACTTAAAAAATGTCATATTTACAATTGCGGATCTATTGAACTTGATTGCATCAAAGGTGAAAAAAATGGACTTATGAAGGTTTGAATCCAAATTGAATATTAACTTGGTGAATATGTTATTAGTCTCATAATTCATTACTTGATGTATTTAATAATCATAATTGCAGAAATAAAACGTGCATAAGAAAACATGAGACAAGAGATCACCAAGTTGTTAACGAAGTTCACCAGAACCTTCTGGATACGTCTCTAGATCTGCTTGGAAAATGAATTGATGTATTATCCTTCCCAAAGGGATGCAATCTTCTCACAAAATGGGGCACATTGTCCAAGGCTCTCGCATAAGTGACATTTCTCTAGACACCAGAAGGACTACATTCTCCTCAATGGAGGGAGATCAACTCTCCCAATGAAGGGGCTTACAAACCACACGCATGATTGCTTGATTCTCTCCTCAAAGAGCTATCAAAAGAACCTCCAAAAATCTCTCCCAATAAGGAGTTTAAATAGTTTCCTTAGTCTCCATAATCCAATGTGACAAGATCCACAAATTTAGGATCTCATAACCACTCAAGGACAAAAATGAGAAAGCATCTCAACTAACTCATGAGACCCTTAACTTCCTTCTTGAGACTAGGAAACCACTTGTAATAAAATGAGGAAGAGTCAAAACCAATTCATGAGACTCCCAACTTCCCCCTTAAAACTAGGAAACTAATTTCCCCTTAAAATTAGGAAACTAATTTTTGAGTTGGATTCTCACTTAAAACTAATTTCCCATTAAAATCGGGAAAATAATTTGTGAGTTGGATTCTCACATAAAACTAATTTCCCATTAAAATTAGGAAACTAATTTGTGAGTTGGATTCTCACATAAAATTAATTTCCCATTTTTACAATTAAATGAACAATACGGTGAGATTCTCAAGCATTAATCATTTTTCCAATTTGCATGACTAACACATGAGTTTCTCATACTCATTTCAAGTATTAATCATTTTTTTACAATTTAAATTAAACATTCATGAACATTAATTATTCTTTGCCACCTTAGCATTTTAATGATCTTCTTCATGGTATTCAAATTAATAGTTCCATGTGTGGATATCCTCCTGGATCAAGTAGACTATGGTGTACAGTCCCTAGAGAAGAAAGGTTTTCCTCTCTCTTTGTAAGTTTTGACCCAAAGTAAAAGGGGTAGGCAAGGAAACAAGTGGAGTGTGGTGTAGAGCCCTTAAAGAAGAAAGTTAAATGATGCAATGGTGTATCCAACTGGGGTAGAGTCAAGATAACCTTGAGAGACTCGACAACCAACTATGGTAGATTCAAGACAAACTTGAGGGACTTGTGTCAACCAACTCAAGCATAGTTGATCTGTAAAATTCCATGGATATTCCACGGAAACAGTTCGTCACAACAAACCTAATAAAATACTGAAATCTTTACTATTAAGGTTATTTTCCCTTTAGATCTCCAGAATATTTAGTTACTGATTTTATGTTTATGCATGAAATAAATAAAATGTGAAAAATAGAGAACAATCAAATACAATCAACAATTTAAGGACCAATCAAACTATGCCATGTGTACAAGGAAAAGATGGGAAGGATGTTTATTTGGGCATACATTGATAGATCAAAGAGGCACAAGGAAAGCTTAGGTTGTGTCACGTCATCAACATGATGTCAACAAGATTTCCTTAGTGGGTATGCAAACCAAACATAGTGTTTTATGTGGCATTATGCCTTCACAAAATTCAAGTTTCCATGGTGTACATAACAATTAGATCGTGCTATGCAGAAATGGGGTCTTGGGAACTTGAAGACTAAGAGAATTTTCATTTTGAAAATTTTTGCAACTAGGGGGACATAAGAATTTGACTCTGACCCACCTTCCAAACCTAAAATATGATCAAATGTGATTAAATCAATGGTCATGTCCAGGGAAGGATCCATGCAACACTAAAGAACAAAAGGGTCAAGATTTGCTTGGGTTCTTAGACCAAAATATGTTATGAAGTATAAGCTCATACAACATTGGATCTAGGAAAGGATTTATACAAGTTCAAACATGGAGAAGGAATTCCTCTCATCTAGGAACACTTGAAATGCATTATAAGATTCAATTAAGTCCATTTCTAGTTTGGGGCTAGAATACTTTGAAGAATTTTGATAAAAACAAGGGCTCTTTTACTTGCAACGATGCCACGTATCACATTGTAGAAATGGCACCTATGTTATCGACCCTTATTAACGCTATCCATGCCACGTTGTGGGTTTAAATTGGTTGGTGTGTCCTACTACCTTACAGTGTTGACGTCCTCGTGTTGAATTCCATCATTCATGCAATCCTTGACTTGATTCTTTAAATCCACCCATAGTGTGGTTAAGACTTGAAATATTAATGAAGTTTGATTTAGTGCCTCATTTGGTTCAATGAAATGACCATGCATCTTGAGAACACAAAGGTTCTATTTCTCATGTCCTCCTTGTTACACATAAAAAATACTCACTTTGATAGTGTCGCAAGTGTCATCATTACAAGTGTCGCAAGTGTCGCATTTTGGTCGCAAGTGTCGCAAATGTCAGAAGAAGCATACTGCCATAATTCCTATGTCGTGCTTATAATGACCTCGGAAGGACATTTAAAACACCTCAAACATTTGATTTGGAAGAAGAGGAATGGTTAACTGGGTTTATGAACCTCTTGCCCTTTGAAAGAACCACTAAAATTGAATTTTTAGAGGAGAGTGCTCCCCTATATCTCTCTTAGGAGTGTTGGCGCCCCCCTACAGACTATCTGGGAGCGTTATAACACTCTTTCTGCCATTTTGGAGGAGCGTTGTTGTTTTTAGGAGTGCTAGCGCCCCCTATACATTACTAGGGAGCTTTATAACGCCCTGACTTCCCTTTTGGAGGAGCACTACCTATTCTGGGCAACAGTTGGTTTGCTGAGAAGAATGAGGGAAAGATCCCTTCAATCTTTGAAGGCAGTTGGATTTGAATCCTTAGTCAAGCCATGATCTTAGGGAAGATCCCTAACTGAAGGAGGAAAATCCTCAACTTATCCCAAAGATATCTCTAGTGGTTGGGCCTCTCTAAAACTATATAAGCAGGCCCTCTCGTGGTGAAAAGGGGAAGGATTGAAGGCATGAAACCTATGATCTCATAGGAAACACATAGTGAAGTGGAGGAGAATAATCAGTGAAGTTATTGTCATTCTGATCGTGGGTCTTTTGAAGCAAGGGGTAGACAAGGAGGACTTGATGACGTTGTTGCACTCGCATCTACGGTTGTAAGTTTCCTTCGTTGTTGTTCTCATTAATATGATATGCTTGGCCTGTTTCTTTCTAGTTTGTGCTTAAACTCACATGAACTTGTCTTTAATAGATAGATCTGTTTCAAACTAATCTCAGTAGAGTAGGAAGTGGTTGTACTTTTGTTTGTCTACATGTCTTATCGAAGAGCGAAAGATTGGAGCTCAACTCGGACCATGCAGGGACAAACTCCAGTAAAAAGGTACTTCTTTTCTCCTTCCTCCTCATACGTTAGTTTATCTAGATCTAAAATGAAGTCAGTGACCATGATAAGCATCTTTTGTCTTAAGAGTTAAGAGTCTAGCTCTCAAGAGGAGATCTACTTGTCCGTAGGGAGATTTTCCTTCAATAGAAATTGGCGATTCCACTGGGGAACGAATCAAAACTTTTGCTTTTTGGTTTTCCTCATAGACCTTGTCTTACCTTTTGTTCTTTTAGGCCTTGTTCACCCCATATGTCTGATTTCACTTGCTGATGGAATCCTTAGTCCATCACATGCATCTTGATTGACAAAAAATTGACTGAAATTTTGGGTTTTGGGACAATTTTCTGAGTTTTTGAAGCCTAGCGCCCCTGTGCCTATGTTAGCCCAGYGCCAACACTCCCTAAAGGTCTTAGACAGAGMTTTATAACGCTCTAGTGTCCCTTACACCAGAGCGCCAACCTCTCCTTTGCAAAAATACCTTCCAAAATTGTCTTTTCTGAGGTCCAGACCCTGTTTTTTCACTTACTGAGCTTCTTTGTGATTCAATGCTTCTTCCTTTTGAACTTTGACATCCTTCCTTATGAGGAATAAACACTTTTCTATTCGTATTTTGAGGCCTTCTTCTTCATTTTGAGTTTTTCTGCTATTGAAAACTTGAAATCAATCCACTGCTTTCTTCTCTCCTATCCGACTAAGCGAGAACTCTGGTGGAGGGCATCAGAAATCTGTGAATCACCTTATTTAGTTTTTTGAGGTCATCGTTCTTAAACGTCTCTCTTTTGTGTGAATTGTTTGATTTTTCTTTGTTATCTTTTGTTTTCTGTTTTCTTCTTGTTTCAATCATAACAAGAGGGTGTGTTTTGTTTGTGTGAAATCTGCTTATACTTGTCCGAATATCCTTGATCTGAAAGGGTAGTTGGTAGAATTTTTTGCATTGAATTAATAATCATTCACATACAAACAACAAAGATAAATTTTAGTGATTGGTTTGCATATTAGAAGGCGTTTTTGAAAATGTTTTAGCATTGCATTGGATTCGATTGAGAACCAATTGATTGAGGACATTTCATATCAGTGTTTGAGAGTGAAAACGACTCTTTCTCTTTCCCTTAAATAGGCGTTCATTGAAAAGAAACGATTTCTTATCATCTTTCATGCATTTTTTGGGAATTGAGTCCTCATTCCATCAGTTTCACTTTCGTACACCCTTTGAGTAAAGAACAGTTGTAAAACGAACGCTAATTAAAAATTATCTAGAACATTTTTTGTTTTTAGGATCTTCCACCAACAGTAGACTAGGGTTAGCACTT
>SNQJ01S0031778.1:84827-95510 GCA_010110895.2 Picea sitchensis
CCATGGTGGGCCTACCCCTCCCGGGGGACTGCCCCCTTTTCATGATCCTCCTGGAGGGAAACCTTCGTTTTCCAGTCATACCCCTGTCGTAAATCCACTACTGGCAGGGGGGAAACTCTCGTTTGCTGGAAACCCTTCACAATCCTGGGGAGTATCTTCAGGAGGTACTTTTACTCAACCCCACGTTGGGGGGCACTCGTATAATAACCCACTAGGAGGAGTATCCAATCATGTTCCTTCCGGAACATCTTACGCACAATCTTATCCGGGGGGCATCCCAAACACCACCTAGAGTTCTCCGGGACCACAGTCTTATCCTCCTCATGGGTCTAATGTGTATCTGCCTCCGGGATCTACTCCTTACCATTCTCAAGGGAAAAATGTTTATCCTCCTCATGGGCAAGCAAATCACCCGGCCTATAATGCTCAAAACCCATCGGGTTATGCCAATGTTTCTCATCCATCATCGAATCCTGTTTATCCTGGCCAACAACAACTGTATATAGGAGGACCTACTGGTTACAACTATCCACCTAACCCAGTTTATGGTCCTACTGGTGTTCCTATGCCACACCAGTATCATTCGCAAATTAACCGGAAACTACCTTTCCTTGCGACTCTGGATCTCCCAGACTTGTCTCGGTTAACTAATGATCCTATTTTTCATTCACCGGTTTGGCCATTCATTCCATCTAAACTTCCTTCTGATATTCCGAAATTTGACGGAAACCTTGGCGAAGATCCGAACAACCATGTGATGACCTTTCATTTGTGGTGTTCATCAAACTCCCTCATGGATGATTCTGTACGTTTGCGTCTTTTCCAGCAAACACTTACTGGCTTGGCATCAAATTGGTATATTGAACTACCACGTGCTTATTTTCATGATTTCAATTCCCTTGCCATGTCTTTCCTCACGCACTTTCAACTGCCTATTTGCTACAAGACGGGTACTGAACTCTTGACCTCCCTTCGTCAAACTAACTCCGTGCATATCTCTGACCATATTCATGAGTGGAGGCGATGACGAAGGATGATCAAGGCAGTCATTCCTGACATACTATTGGTGGAATGGTTTACTAAATCATTGTTACCCCCGATCGCTCACGATGTCGCTATGGGTGGTGCAGTCACAGAGGAACAAGCCATCGCTCGAGCTCAGTATTTAGATTTGGTTTATTCCCAATCTGGTACTTTGTATGATTTTCTTTTGAATGTTGCTCGAGCTAATACCGATCCATCTAAACCATCATCCTCATCTCATGCGGATGGTGTTATCAGTTCCGTCAAAACTCAATCTATTTCCCAATCGCTCACACTCTCCTCTACCTCCCCTCAAACTCAGATCTCTGAGGTGAATGCAGTTCAATCTGTCCCTTCACAACAATCCGAAGGTAAGAAGAAGACAAAGAATAAATCAAAAAATAACAATGAACAACCAAAAAATCAAACACTTGCTACCGAAAAGAAAACACAACGGAAACTGAAATTCTCGTGTATCATTTGTGGTGATGATCACTACACTCGAGACTGTACACTTCGCAATGAAGTGGCCAAAATTTTCCAAGGAAATTCACTGCCCGTTGTGCTTACTCAGCCTTTTCCACAGAAACAATCCATGGTTGTTGAAAACCCCTCTCCTGGGGGCAATTCTAGCCATCCTAATGATGAGGCCTCGTTGAGTGCACATATTTATATGTTTAATGGGATCAATTTGACCACTCTCTCTAAGACATACGACACACCAAGTAACCCTGACAAAGGAAAAGACACTAACGGTACTGGTAATTTATCGGATCCATCATCGTCCTCCATTAGTCTTCCATCGATTAATCCTCCGTCTGGACCACTTCAGATTGAGAAACCCACGTTCGACTCTATCTTATGCCCTCCTAAGAGCACTATATGTAAAGCTACCTTTAATCCTAGTTCACGTGCCGCCCAGAACTACAACATTGTTGAATATTTGGCTCAAGCACAGTGTGCTATGTCAACGTTAGAAGTTCTACAACACTGCCCCAGTCAACGTAGAATGCTCTTGGCCGCTCTTGGTGCTGTTGATCCTGAGTCGTCCAACCATATCATGTTTAACCTGGATAATTATGTGTCTCAACTCTCCCACCAACTTGCTTTCCAAATTGATGTTGTTGTTCACAACCAACAAATCCACCGAACTATTCTGGATGAGGGAGCCTTGACTTGTGTCATGTCTTTGGCGTGTTGGAAAGGTTTAAAATCACCAACACTCAACAAATCCCCAACGATGTTATGCACCTTCGATGGGCAAGGTTTTCATCCCCATGGGCTTTTACATTCCCTGCCCATCCAATTGGGTGGAAAAATTGTCACTGTTGATGTCGAGGTGGTCGATGCTCCCCTTGATTACAACTTGTTACTTGGAAGAAGTTGGTTTTATGCTATGATTGTCGTTGCCTCGTCAGTTTTTCGATGTGTCCAATTTCCTCATCAGGGAAAAATTGTCACTGTTGATCAGTTGGATTTTTGCACGACTGATGCTCATGTTCCTGCTACCAACAATATTCCTTTCTTGGGAGATCACAAGATCACGTATGAAAGCATTGGTGTTGGCTTACTAAAATATTCTAGCCTCATGGGTACCTTCCCTACACCACTTCCACCGACTACACATCACATTTCCACCGTCAATATGATTTCGACCGCGGCTTATCCATCTTTGGGATCATCTGACCCTCAGATTGTACCTCGTTCATTGGAATTCGATGCACTAGGTGACACCGTGCCACTTAGTCCAGCTGAAAAATCATACGTTTCTACCCAATCCGATTCTCCCTCGTCGGATGACCAACATATATTGGCGCCTGATGTTTCCTCGATGCAATCACGGTTAAGTTCCTTGTCATCTGCAATCGACTACATTTCAGCAATTTTTCCTTTTGATGAATCTATTCTGGAAATGCTTCGCATTGACAAGTTACATTGGGATAATAACCGTCACCGATACTCTTTTCTTTCCCCTTATGAAGAAATTCGGGCAGATATATAGTCTATCTCCCCTCCTAATGTCGATTTTCTATCGTCTCCCATGATTTCAACTTCCGATGATTTAGATCCGGTAGTGGACATGGTGATTTATTCGGTAGGGTTATTGGAGCTTGATTTCTTTACTCATATCGCGACCCTCGACATGTGTTCCTTCCCGAGTGATTATCTTCCATCCAGTGAAGATCTCCTGGAGGTCATGACTGAGTTTTGTCCCTTGACATGGTATCCTTCCAGAGCGTTATCCTCTCGGAAACCATGATCAAGAAGCAGTCACGAGCATAGTTTCTCTTCTCTGTAGCAAGCTCGTTAAAAAATGAAACAGAGGCCACGAGCATGGTTTTCCTCTCTGTAGAAAGCTCATTAAAAAATGAAACAACAATCTGGGGATCGAACCCGGAACCTTGAGCATAGTTCTTTTCCTATGTCAAGCTCGTTAAAAAATGAAACAGTCACCTCTCTTGAACCTTCTTTTCATCCACCTTTCTCCTTTTTCTCATCTACTAGAGAAATTGGTGACAACCTCAAAGTCGGTGAATGAATTGAAGCTTGGGAGACATTGTCTCCAACCTTTGATGATCATTCTGGAGCTAAGCCACTAGCTTTCAAGTTGGGGGCATACCAAGCTTAGTCTTTGTTCTTTCTCGTTCTCGTAAATACATGAGAATGCATCCGGGTAAACTTTTATCTCTTTTTCAGACCTATATGGATACACGAAAAAGGAACCCCCTGGAGTCTCCTTTAAGCTCTTTTCAGACTCTCTAAACATGAAAATATTGTCGAGTGATCTTGCTTCCTTTCCCACTCGTTAAAAGGTTTGAAAGGGCGTCTTTCGAGTGATAATTTATCTCTTTTTTGGCCTCGCAAGACTAACATTACAAAAAAGGAAAACACTGGAGTCATCTTTAAGTTCTTTTTAGASTCTCTAAACATGAAAAGATTGTCGAGCGACCTTGTTCTCTTCACGCTCGTTAAAGTATTTGAAGAAAATGACTGTTGAGTGATAGTTTATCTCTTTTTCGGTCTTGTCAGACTACTTTACGAAAAAGGAACTGAGAGAGTTCTCTTTTAAGTGTTTTTCCAGACTCTATAATCATGAAAAACCTTCGCGTTTTCTGTCTTTGGACTCGTTAAACAAACATCGACAGGCCCATATGGGACCGAACCCTTACTTCTTCCAGTTCGTTAAACAAAGGAAGAGGAACTTACCGAAGGTGAGTTATATCGAGCATGTGTTATCCTCCTCGAGCTCGTCAAATCAAAAAGAGGTACTCGTCTATCTGGATGGGGGAAAAAATTGAAAGAAGCAAGCCATGCAGTTTTTTGAGAATATTACCAAGTAACTCTTAGAGTCGCCCTTGAACATGGCACTTTGTCTTTGCACACATCTTAATCCGCTGAACCCCTACACTGAACCAATCCTTTGAATTTTTCTTACTCCTTTGGGTCACCCGACGAAAGTCACAGTATCCATTGCATCATCGTGTTTTGGTCCTTGTCATGTTTCTAATGTTGTGCGTCAGTGTTCAAGGGAAGTATCCACCTCGAGAGTCAGCCATCACAAATATCTTGTCTCAGTACCCGTGTCAGTCCATGTTCATTTGATCTACCAATTACATCTCTGTGTCTGTTTCATGTCGTTGATGGGGGATACATCAAGGCCCTCCTTCGACGAGTATATTCTTGTCAACTTCAACACATTATCCAGGAACTAGACTTAGAAACCAATTAGTACTTTGGGACCTGCATGCCTCAATGGCAGGCCTCCTCACGTCCGACAGTGGATTTACATCATTGACCTCTGATCGAATGATTCCACGGATGTTCGACTTCATCTCATCCATTCACATTCGTTGGAATGTACTAGAGTACCTTGGGAATCATTGACATCAATGGTGATCTCCCTTGCGCTTGTTAACGGTTTACATCATTGACCGGTAATCAAGTGGTTTCTGCCATGTTCGACATCTGTACATTTATTCACATGGTTAGATTCGTACTACATTCGGATCGGTAAGAAAACCCTGGGTTGAGTGATCACTCTGATATGTACTTTGCCCAGGTTGCGACGAAGTTTCTCTTGAACAATGACACATATACTATCACATAGATCCACTTTGTATTGGTTGTGGCTATGTCTTGTCATCTCGTAGATCCACTGTGTATTCTTTGTGGCTACGATTAGTTCAAGTCATAGGATTATAGATCCACACTGTATCCTCGGTGGCTATACCTTTTATCAATACAATTATGGATCTGCAGTGTATTTTATGGCAGCCATATCTTGCAAGTCTTTATCACCCAAGCATAGGTATGTCTGCCTTGGGTTTGAAACATGTTATAATATTTGTTGGATGTTTGTGTGCAGCTTTTGTCAGGTTCTCTGCATCTATACCCTTTCTTGAAAGTCTGCAAAGCATTTCAATTATCAGTTCTCGTCTTCTAACTTCATACTTTGGGGGGCAATCTGTTACACATAAAAAATACTCACTTTGATAGTGTCGCAAGTGTTGTCATTACAAGTGTCGCATTTTGGTCGCAAGTGTCGCAAATGTCAGAAGAAGCATACTGCCATAATTCCTATGTCGTGCTTATAACAACCTCGGAAGGACATTTGAAACACCTCAAACATTTGATTTGGAAGAAGAGGAATGGTTAACTGGGTTTATGAACCTCTTGCCATTTGAAAGAACCACTAAAATTGAGAATTTAGAGGAGAGTGCTCCCCTATACCTCTCTCAGGAGTGCTGGCGCCCCCTATAGACTATCTGGGAGCGTTATAACACTCTGTCTGCCATTTTGGAGGAGTGTTGTTGTTGTTAGGAGTGTTGGCGCCCCCTATACATTACTAGGGAGCGTTATAACACCCTGACTGCCCTTTTGGAGGAGCGCTACCTATTCTTGGCAACAGTTGGTTTGTTGAGAAGAATGAGGGAAAGATCCCTTCAATCTTTGAAGGTAGTTGGATTCGAATCCTTAGTCAATCCATGATCTTAGGGAAGATCCCTAACTGAAGGAGGAAAATCCTCAACTTACCCCAAAGATATCTCTAGTGGTTGGGCCTCTCTAAACCTATATAAGTAGTCCCTCTCATGGTGAAAAGGGGAAGGATTGAAGGCATGAAACCTATGATCTCATAGGAAACACACAGTGAAGTGGAGGAGAATAATCAGTGAAGTTATCGTCATTCTGATCGTGGGTCTTTTGAAGCAAGGGTTAGACAAGGAGGACTTGATGAAGCTGTTGCACTCGCATCTATGGTTGTAAGTTTCCTTTGTTGTTGTTCTCATTAATATGATATGCTTGGCCTGTTTCTTTCTAGTTTGTGCTTAATCTCACATGAACTTGTCTTTAATAGATAGTTTTGTTTCAAACTAATCTCAGTAGAGTAGGAAGTGGTTGTACTTTTGTTTGTCTACAGGGCTTATCGAAGAGCAAAAGATTGGAGCTCAACTCGGACCGTGCAAGGACAAACTTCGGTAAAAAGGTACTTCTTTTCTCCTTCCTCCCCATACGTTAGTTTATCTAGATCTAAAAGGAATTCAGTGACCATGATAAGCATCTTCTGTCTTAAGAGTTAAGAGTCTATCTCTCAAGAGGAGATCTACTTGTCCGTAGGGAGATTTTCCTTGAACACTCCCAAGCCTGAAATATTATAGAGTGTAGTTAATTCTAATGTTGAGTCTTGGAAATGACTTATTGAAATTGAGAACACATTGACGAAAGAATTTTCTTGCCTAAGTGGACCTAAAATATTATAGAATCTAGTAAAGTTCCATTCAAATTCAAATGACAAGAATTTAGATAGTTTTCTAGGCAAAAGGCTCATTGCCATACCTCATTAGATTCATCATGTTACCATGTGTTATTCTTTGGGGCTACCACCTATTGTCGCAATTCGCTTTTGTTGACATTATTATGCCATGTGGGCTTGAAATTTCACAAAACACATTAATATTTTGGCATTACAACCATGGAAAGGGCTTTTAAAGATTTGGAACATGAACAATATAATCCTTTCATTTTTTTGAATCTTAAATATTAAGAAAAAACAATTAAAAGTTGTTAATATTAATGTTGTTATCGGGTTATTTTCAATTTTCTCAATGCATTTCCAAAACAATAGCATAAAGAGGATCACTAGAAAAAAAACAAGCACAAGGTACACAACATTTTATCCTGGGAAACCCTCATGGGGGAGAAAACCCAACAAAAACTTCCTTAGTAATAGATTGCCAATACAATGCCAATACTAAGACCAAAACTCCAAGAATAAACTAGATTGAGCATGCGCCTCTCTTCTCCTTCCTCCTGTAACTGCAACTGCCTTCAAAATATGCGCACTATATGAGTGAGTGAGTGAGTGAACAAGTGAGGCACCATACTCACTTATAAATACTTGTTGATGAGGCACTAGGGTTATGTCTCTTCACTTAGTAGGGTTGACTTCTTTCAAGAGTGGTTAAAACCACTTTATAAACCCTAGGGGTCAGCTTTACAAATTCTACTATATAAATATGGTTTGACCAATCCACAAAATGGGATTTGGTCTCATACAAGTCCCGACATCATCAATCTACAAAAGGAGATTTGATCTATAAGATAATAACTCAAATATAATTAGACTATTCTTTGAAGTTACAATATTTCAATACTCCCCCTTAACGAGAAGGGTATTCTATTGACATAACCCAATACAACATCATCAGGAGAGAGAGAGAGGGAAACATCATCATCAACATCTGGAACAATTACTGGCACATCTACAAATCATCGAAAGTTTTTATTATCATCATTGTTCACAACATGGAGCTGGAGTAGCATCATCATCATCATCATATGCATGAAGCTAAAACATCAACATCAATTACATAAAGCTAGAACAACAATATCACCAACCTAAAGTTGGTACACCATCATCAACAACATGAGGCTAATACAACATTGTAATATCCCTGACTTGGCTAGTCTAGGAAACGCTGATAATGTGTGTGTAGGATCAATCGTTTACAACATATAAATGGTCATACAAATAATAAATGCGACAAAGGAATGCAAAGTTTATATTATGATATCTCTGCGGATTACAAAGGCTAAATGTGGCTGAATAAAATGACAACACTCGGCTAGATTAGAATACAAAAGGATCTTAGCCGGAATACAAATAAACAACTAAAGATAATACTCGAAATATGTGAGCACTGCGTAACTATTGCTGAAGAATGATGGAAGACCTGTGTGATCTTCTCGGTGACTAGGGTGTGTCTCTCAACACTGAAATCAACCAACTGGTGTCTTCCTCCTGGAATCCACTGAACTATCTCTCCTGAGATGAGCCTCTCTCCTCAATGACAAGTCATAATCTGCATAATAATGAATTAGGTCACTGACCCTTCCTTTAGAGCTTTACAAAACCCTAAAACATGTTGAAACCCTAATTCATTGTTGACTTCCAAAACCCTAAATCACCGTTGAAACCCTAATTCACCGTTGACTTCTATTTTTAGCTCATAATGACTTAAAAGCACTTTTAACCCTTTTTAGCTCAATGTCACTTTCTGAATATAACACCTGTGACTGGAGTGACCTCTAGTAACCCTATTTACCCCTCTTTGGCCCTAGCTATAGTCTAACGGGGCGGTTTAGACCATTAAGCCTCCTCTCTGAGCTCCTATTTGGAAAGGGACATTACAGTCCTCCCTTCCCAAAATTGCTTTTCCTCAAGCAATACCAGTCCAGGGTGCTGCAACACCTGCTCGCTCTCCCAAGTAGCGTCCTCTACTGGAAGCCCTCTCCATCTGATCAAACACTCTCCGATGACCCTACTCCTCAGTTTCCACTCCCAGAACTCCAAAACCTCCTCTGAAACTAACTCCAACTGTCCCTCCTCATCCAATGGGGGAAGCTCCTCTAATGTGCTAATGAATTTTCCCACTTCCTTTTTTAGGCAAGACATGTGGAACACATTATGAATCTTGCTGTCCTCTGGAAGATCTAGCTCGTAAGCAACCTTGCCTACTCAACGCATGATCCTGTAAGGACCATAAAATATGGGCTTGAGCTTCTCATCCCCACTCTTCTTCAGAGATGACTGTCTGTAGGATTGGAGTCTCAAGAAAACCAAATCTCCAACCTCAAAGTTGTGCTCTATCCTGTGTATGTCTGCACTTATCTTCTATCGCTTTTGCATTGTCTGCGGGTTCTCTTTCAAAAACTTGAGAATCTATTGACTCTCTATGATCCAATCCTTGGCCTTGGGAGATCGGATCTCCCCGAAGACCAAGTCTACCAAAGTGGGAGCATCATATATGTACAATGTTCGGAAGGGTGTCATACCAATGGACATGTGGAAGGTGGTGTTGTAGCAATGTTCTCCTAAATGTAACCACTTTACCCACGTTCTCTGTTGTCCTCCTGCATAGTTCCTCAAATACCCTTCAATCCATTTGTTGACAATCTCGGTCTGCCCATCTGTCTGAGGGTGATAGTTGGTGCTAGGTGTCAACTCTATCCCCACCAATTGAAACAAATATCTCCAAAATGTCCCTATGAACCGACTGCCCCTGTCATTGACAATGTTCTTCGGCAACCCATGAAGTCTGAAGACCTCCCCGAAGAAAATCTCGACTACCTGAACTGGGCTATACTCTGTCGATATGGCATAGAAGTAAGCAAACTTGGTCAATCTGTCGACCACTGCATAGATACAATCCTTACCCTGGACCTTGGGTAGACCTGTGATGAAGTCCATAGATATACTCTCCCATTTCTGCTCTGGAATGGAGAGTGGTTGAAGTAGCCCTGTTGGAAGAGCATGCTCTGACTTGTTCTGCTGGCAAGTCACACACTCACTGACGTGTCTCATAACGTCCTGTTTAAGGCCCTTCCATGAGAACCTCTCTCTGATCTTTTTATAGGTATTGAAAAACCCTTGATGGCCTGCTAGAGGTGAATCATTAATTGCGGTGAGGATCTTCTTCTTGAGCCCTAAATCTGGCACCAAGTAGACTCTATCCTTGTAAAATATGACATCGTCAATGAACCTATACCAGTCATCCTATATCTGCCCATCCATCACCTCATAAGCGAACTTGTTCCTGGAATATTCCACTAACAAGTGGGATTTCCAATTTGTTGAAATCTCCATCAAAGAACATGTTGCAAGTCTCCTCGATAGTGCATCGGCAACAATGTTCTTCTTCCCCTTGACATACTCTATGTCAAATTCGAATGCATGTACCTTCATCACCCATTTCTGTTGAATCTCATTGAGGTCCTTATGCTCAAGGAAATACTTCAAACTCTTGTGATCGGTCTTGACCACGAATTTGCTTCCCACCAAATATTGTCTGAACTTGGTCAAGGCATGCATGATTGCCAACATTTCCTTGTCATAAATGGAATACAACCTCTCAGGTTGACTAAGCTTCCAGCTCTCGAATACAATGGGGTGTCCTCTTTGCATCAAAACTGCACCGATCACTTCATCGGATGCGTCACACTCTAGTACAAATGGCAAGGTGAAGTCAGGTAGTGCCAACACTGGACAAGTGCCCATGACTTCCTTCATGTGATCAAAGGCTTCCTATTATTTCTCGGTCCATATGAAGGCCCCATGCTTGGTAATATCTTTCAATGGTGCTCCAAGCTGAGAAAAACCAC
>SNQJ01S0031778.1:106895-124669 GCA_010110895.2 Picea sitchensis
TATATATATATATATATATGGCTTTTATTTTTTTTCATTACAGATTTGTGCATAGAAATTGGATTTTTAACTTGTTTTACAGATATATCAGGATTCTTATTATTGGGAGGGGAGCGCACAATCAATCCTTGTGCACAATCTAGTGATGGTACAATTGATGGTATGGGTGTTATTAGTAGTTGGACATACTTTATGAATAGTTTTTCTAAGTGATTAACACAAAGGTGATACTAGTTTCTAGAAATCAAATATAATTTCAAATTTTTTTTGTGATGCAAAGAACAAATTTGTCAAAGTATTTATTATTTTTCAAAGTGTTTATTGATAATTCCTTATTTGTGAAAAACAAACAGTAAACAAGAATGACACTCAATTTTACTGATAAAATGATAAATAATGGAGTTGCAACATTTCAACTTTGCAAAGTTCAAGCAAACAACGACTGTCTGCAACTAACAAACCCAATAAACCAGTGATGAATCTGTCAAACATATAAAAAAAAATATAAGTAGAAGAAAAACACCCCATAATTATAATTGATGATGGGGTGGCAGTGGACATTCAATGACTTACTGACTTGCCCTTCTTGATCGTCTGACTTACCCTTTCAGGTCTATTTGGCCGTGGAGTGCATTGATCAAGTGACTTACCCTTTTATTTTATGTTTTCTGACTTACTCTTTCAAGTTTATCTTACCCTTTCAAGTTTGTTTTGGAGACTAATGGACATGAATTTAATGATATTTTTAATAATATCAATTAATAGATGTAAAGCCATCTCCGTCATCCTTCAACAAACTTAGGTTTGTAAAAACTAAAAACTTAGGTTATACAAAATTATACAAAATTGGAAATATGCATTGTATCAGTCAGTCTTCAACAAACTTAGGTTATACAAATTTCGAAAGATGCATTAGGTCTTATTTAAGGATCTCAAAAAGAAAGTCAAACTTAGGTTATACAAATTTCTAAAGATGCATTGTGTCAGATGCAATGATGCATTGTGTAGGTCCTATTTAAAGACCTCAAGAAGAGAGTCAATGAAAATATTATAGACTTAAACTTAGGCTATGTAAACATTAAAGAGCTCGGCAATAAGAATACAACTTATTAGCCAATAGTATGTTTGAATAAAGTGATTAAAATATCATAAAAAATAAACATTTTACTCTTCCTATGTACAACTTTGAGAAACTTAAAAATATTTGTGATCAAAGGAAAAGTAATTACAAGTCAATAATAATATCGGGAGAGCTCACGTGAAACATTGATTCAATAAATGAAGACTTTCTTTATTTTATTTTAAGTAGTTTATTTAAGAAATATGTTTTATTTAAGTTTTAGGTGTCTGAATTTATCTTTTATTCACATGAAGGGTTAAAGATTAAATTCATTTATA
This sequence comes from Picea sitchensis, assembly GCA_010110895.2. Lineage (NCBI taxonomy): Eukaryota > Viridiplantae > Streptophyta > Pinopsida > Pinales > Pinaceae > Picea > Picea sitchensis. Next base: position 108,294 of record SNQJ01S0031778.1, read on the forward strand.
TTTCTTTTTTTAAATTCCTTTTATATCTACTTAAAATTGGATAAAGTTGTTTGTTAGGGTTGTTAGTTGTATATGTGTTGTGTTGATTTTCATGGGATTTATTTTCTATTTCTTTTATGAAAAATGGCTCTCCATTCTTTATTCACCTTAATTTCAGGATTACCCCTTTTGGCTACGGAATTGTTTCAGTTTAACCTAAAGCAGAAAAGCTTCTTGCAAAACCTTCATAGGATGTCTTGGCATTGTTCCTTTTGAAGGAACAACAACTATAACATTGCCTCAAAACGAGACAAAGCCTTTACATTCATACTTGTGCTTGTAGGCATGAAGATTTATTAAAAAATTCTGAGTTATTAGAACACTATTTGTGTCATTAATATAAAACACTAACTTCCTCCCCAAAATCTAGATCATAGTTCTTATCATCTTTGACTATCTTCAACCGTCCCTCAGAATGAGTGGGAACAATCTTCAATGATCTCTCTAGCTATTACGTTAGTACCATTATATCTTATCCCAACATGATTCATCATTTGATTTATCTATCTACCTTTCAAAAGAACTTAACCCTAGTTAACATTCAACCTCGTTATTCATAGAAACTCTATTTCATGCAATAATTGAGTGTCCCTTTCCCATGTTTTCAAAGTATTAATTACTGATTGCAAGTGAGACTCCATTTTGGAGACATTGATCTTATTAACTATCTTATGTCATGTCATTATAGATAATATTAATCATTTTAAAAAATTAAGGAATACAGTGGATGCCATTAACACTAAACTGTTTGTGATGTTAAATTTAATTTTTGCATTGCAATTTTTTAAAATTGAGTTTTAAGATTTGGAGTTAAATGTACATTTTCAATGGCATAACACACCCTAATTCTGGGGAGCTTGGGGCCCCGAGTTCGAGGCCTATAAGAGGAAGCCTCTATACCATCGATTGTGAAGGGAGAATTGTTCTTAAATTAACTTGAAAACTTTGATTCAACAAGGAATTGCCATATTTGTGTAGAGAGAATCTTAAAAGAGTCTGTTTGGGATTTTATTCTCTTCAACTATATTTTTTCAAGGTTACGAATTACACTTTCACAACGTCGTTTTAAGAGAAGAAAGGTTTTATAATAATAAAAATAATTTAACATATTTATAAAGAAATATATATAGGGATTTTCCAAGACTACTATAAACCATTCCATTAAATAAATTTGATAATAAGTAAAGACTTTATGACATGTAAGCTTGCCTCTTTAATCAATATGGATTACATAATAATGGAAAAGGTAATTCTGTAATTATTAATTATTGATAAAGGGAACGCATAAAGGTACTTCTATAAGTGTGTATATTGTTTATTGTTTATGAAAGACTTTCATTCAAGTATACCATTTGTCATGTGTTTGGACATTGAGGTTGATTATGAGAGGATACCATTCAAGTGTGTCTAATATTGAATTTGATTATGAAAGATTTCTAGTTAGGGGAGGGGTGTCCACTGTGATGTGCTTAAGTATTTTATTAAGTTTTTTCTCAAAGTAGTAAGGGTAGGAAACAAAAAAACTAGAGTGTGGTGTAGATTTTTTAGAGAAAAAAGGTGTTTCACTATCTTATTAAGTTTTGATCCAAAGTAAAAGGGGTATGCAAGGAAACCAGTAGAGTGTGGTGTATGGTTTTCAAAGGAAAAAGTTAAACAATGAAATGGTGTAGCCAACTCAGCTAGACTCAAGACAACCTTGAGAGAATCGACAACCAAGGCAGAGTCAAGGACAACCTTAAGGGACTCATGTCAACCAACTCAAGCAAAGTCAAGACAACCTTGAGAGAGTAGTCAATATAAATAAAGAAAGACAAGTAGGAGCATAAGGGGTGCCCACTATGACATGCTTGTTGATATTACGATAGTTACAGAAGGTATTTACCTCCACGTGTAACTTTGACAAGAATAGAATATTCCAGGAAGCAAGAAGAAACCCTAAAGCATTGAACATAACCCTAGAAGACAAGTCGGCTCAAGGAAATATTTAATATTAAGTGTTTAGCCTCCAGAATGAGAAGTCAGCCCAGACAACTCAGGAAAAACAATATAAATACAAGTGGCCATATCTCATTTGGTACACACAACTCGAAATTGCAGCAGTGAAGAAGTGCACACTGCAGAAACTGGGTAAGTGCGCAAGTCTGGGGAGTAGTTGTAGCTGCAGCTATTGCAATCTGTATTCTCGATTTAGGCTCAGACTTTCTATTGGTTATGGTTTGGATTTTCTGCCTTGTATGCTAGCTCTAGAGAGAGGTACGCTACATTGATTGGCTATTAGGCCTAGGGTTTTCTTCCGGAATAATTCTCTGTCAAGGTTAAGGTGCTCGGAGGTGGCTTCGACCTATGGTTGGGTGACAATATTGCTATATTTTCTATGGTTAAACGAGCACATCTATTATTTTCTAACAGGTTATGGGACCACACTATCTTCGGACAGTCTAACCATTGGAAGATATATTGGTAGGATTTGCTCAGTTACAGTTGCAGTTGCAGTTTTTGATGCAACAACGAAACCCTAACCCTCTTTTTGAGGCACCTTAAGTGAAGATATTGACCTAATTTCTGGATAGCCTGGTACGCCTTAACCTAGCACACCTCCTGGTACTCTTAGCAAGCTAAGACGTCAAGTTTGATTTTTTGGTCAAAGTCAAAGGTTGACCAAGTCAAAGAAGTTATGTCTTACTCTATGAATTTATAAAACAAGTTAGAAGGGTCTTCTAACCTCAGAGTGTGGAAGACAAGGATTGACCTCATCCTTGCCAAGAATAAAGTGTTGGATATCGTGAAAGGAAAGATCGTGGAACCACAGTTCAAAGAAGGAAAAGAGAAGGAACCTCAGAACGTTGCAGTTATGGAGAATTTCAAAGACAATGACATCAATGCCATGAGTATCATAGTGGACTCTATAAAATACCACTTGATACCCTACATCTCCCATCTTGACTCATCTAACAATATGTACGATGCCCTAACAAACCTATTCTCAGTCAGAAACATTGGTCAAGTAATGAGTCTGAAGAATGAGCTCCTTGACATGAAATTGAATGATGATGACAACATAACATCATACCTTGTGAGAATCTCTCAATTAAGAGATCAAATACAAGCTATTGAAGAAATCATTTCAGAGAAGGAACTGGTAAATATAGTACTCAATGGCCTTCCCAAGACATGGGATGAATTTTCCGCAAGAATGAGGACAAGAAAGGAGTATCCCACATTTGAAGAACTTTGGAATTATTGTGCACAAGAAGAATAAAGGATTAGCGCAAAAGCGAAATCTCAAAAGAAATACAATGATCAAGCTTTCACAACAAAGTTCAAGAATTTCAGGAATAAGAAGAAGTTTGTCTCAAGGAAGAAACCAAATCAAGAAAAGGATATGTCAAAAACACAATGCTTCAACTGTCGAAAATATGGTCACTACAAGAACCATTGTCCTGAGTTAAATAAAAGAAAGGAAACAGATGAAGCAACAATTGTCGAATAAAGAGAACCCTCAAAGAAGGCCAAGCGGGATAAAACATACTTCTTCTTCTAAGACAAGGTAACAATATTCTTCATAATTCTTTCACATACCATGTTTACATAGTTTCTGTACATATCTTGCATATCTATTTCTTAGAAGATAAGTTGTTCAAAGAGAAACAATACCTATGGAAGAATAACAAGACAAGGATTGCTATCACGATGACTACAAGTCAAGAAATACACATAAAAAGATCAAGTACATTGACAATCCTTGGTAACAATTCCTGTGGAAGCTATTACATAAGTAACAACTGCAAGATAAGCCGAAATCATAATCAAACTTGAAGAAACCTGGAAGAAGTAAAAACAGAAAGAAGTCAACAATCAAGAGGAAATTAGAAAAAGACTTGTGACACTTTGCAGAAGGCAATAAGGATGCATACATAAGCATGGAATCTCTTAGATGGAGGGAGATGATTATATAATTCCAAAAGAAGAGCATGTATTCATGCATGAAGCAAGGATTAGGAGGGAGACAATCCTAAATAATATGATCCATTAAGGATTATGAAGTATCTATCCATGTTCCCATTGATGTTAGCAACAACACATGTTCAGTTTGACTTTAGAAGAAGTCCTCTTTGAAAAGAATCTTTAAAGTATCCTTGGTTGTCCATCCACATCCATGATTCTATGATGAAAGGAAGAAGTTGGAATCTTCAGGGCATGGAATCTATAGAAAACTCCATGAACCCAAGAGCTAAAGAGAAACATGAGGAAGAACATGAAGATTCCAAAAGAGAAAGAAAAGCGAGAACAACCAGTCATTATACCGAGAATCACAAGACTACCAACTTGATTTGAACCCACTAGAAGTAATCAAGCAGAAGAAATGGAAGTTATGATGAAGAACAATATATGTAAGAAATTGTGAAAAGGGGTTATGAATGGAAGCATTGCGAGATTCATAACTAGAGGTTCTTCCAGAAGGAGGAGAAGACTATGATAACAACTTGTTCCCATAAACCAAATATACATCTATTTGAGCTATTATATCTCTTGTAGTATCTATGGATTGAAGTTTACATCATTTGGTTGTAACATATTGTTCTCCCAATAGATCATTTAAGGAAGAAGATTATGTAAAGCAATCTCAAGGTTTTAGGGTATACCAAAAAGAGACCCATGTATGCAGATATAAGAAGACTTTGTATGGATTCAAACAACTTGATGAAAAGTATCTCATATATAGCAGAAGCATGGTGAAAACTTTCTATGACAGAGATAGTGTATCATAATAGTTACTTAGAAGTCTAGGATGATGGATTGCTAATCCATGGAAAACTCTCATGATGACAGAAGAAGTGTTACTTGGATATGTTTCAGTTTGAGCCTTGCCACGATGTCATGAGCTAGCAGGAAACAAAAGTGTTGAATTCGACCATGATATATATTGTAATGATCAGAGCTACATGAAGCCTTCAAAGAAACTAGTGTTCCATAACAAACCAAAGTACATTGAGATCAAGTATTACATTCTCCATGATGAAGTCCAGAAAAGAGAAGTGGTTCTCCAATATATCTCCACAAATGAGCAGATAACAAATATTTTGGTAATTCCTTTGTCCGAGATGAAAAGTTTGCAAGTTGGGGCTTGTGAAGATGACTTCCTTATTGAAAAAGGAAGAGATTACTCCCAAGTTGAGAGGGATCACTGATGTGTTATTGATTTATAGACAGTCATTTTTTAGTTCGAAAAATGGTCTAGGATGAGCAGTTCCTTTCTAGTTCAGAAAGTGGTTTGAGATTTCTGACGGATAGGCATTTTCCAGTTTGGAAAATGGTCCAGATCGAACAGTCATTTTCGTAATGAAAATGGTGTACCATAGACAATGATTCCCCTTATGGACAGTGTGGGGGAATGGTCTAGGACAATCATTCTTCTTGGTAGTCACTCTGAGTAGTGGTCAAGTAGAATGGTCCACCTCGTCAGGCAGTCATTCTTTTGAAGTTCATAGCTGTGAGAAGTTTTGAAGAATGGTTCGTTTTGGAGGTTGGTTCAAGACATTCATTTCCATTAGGAAATGGTCTAGAAAATTATTCCCTAGGGCAGACTCATTCTATCCAGGTTGCACTGGGCAGACTCATTCTATCCAGGTTGCATTATGTTTAGTGTCGAAGGAATGGCCCAGTTAGGTGAACGGTCTAGGTTCAACAATTAGGGACAAGCATTCCCTAGGGTAGACTAATTATTTTCAGGTTGCACTATGATTAGTGTCGGAGGAATGACCCAGTTAGGTGAATGGTCCAAGCTCATAAATCAGGGACAATTATTCTTTTGTGCTTGAGAAGAATAGTCCAGATAGCCCATGGCTGATGTTTTACTTTCTGAGGGAAGATGCTCTTCTAGATCTCACAGATGTGAGTGGAAGAATGGCCCAGATGACTCAGTTTATATCATGATATTGTTTTTTGTGCATGTTGAAATCAAATGATGTGATTTCTATGGAGATTGTATGTCTCTAGAAAATAGATGTATGCTACTGTGGTGGATGTGTTCCACTGATTGTGACTATGTGTCATTGATTAAGTAGTCGTTTGCTACTTGGTGTGATAGTGTACCACTGGATTGTAGTTGTGTAATACTATGGATAAACACAATTGTGTTATATTGAATGACATTGTTCTGATTTCCATGTAAACTATTAGTAGTGTTGAAAATGATTATCAGCTAGTTGGATAGTCAGTGTGCTTGTGGACATACATTCTCCAGGTGAAGAATGGTCCAGATAGAACAAATTGTTGGTGGACAGGTATTCTCCTTGTGGAGAATGGGTCAGGTTGACAATTTGTTGACATGTCATGGACTAGTATTTTCCTAAGGCACAAATTGTGGCCTGATTAGGAAAATGGTTTAGGACCGATATTTTCTAAGGCATATAGGTTGAGACAGATATCTATGGTACATATGAATTGATTAGAAAATAGTCCTAGATTGACATTCCTATAGGAATGGTCTCTGTAGTCCATGGCGTAGATTTGAGCATATGTTGGGACAATCATTCTTCTAGGATGTATGTCCGAATTAGAAGAATGCTTCTTGTATCACTCTTTGGAGTGAGTGGCTTATTCAACATCATGCTTGATTAATCAGATGGAGTATGGATTCGAGGGATGATGCAGTTGATGCTATCAGATGATAGTGATGATGATGCTCGTGATCTAATCATGAGATAGTATGTACGACTATGATGATGCTACCGGTTGAATGGTATGTTTGTGCTCAAGACCATTGCCCTCAATACCTCCCTAGTTAGGAGTGGGTGTTGATATTATGGTAGCTACGGGAGGTATTTATCTCCATGTGTAACCTTGACAAGAATAGAATATTCCGGGAAGCAAGAAGAAACCCTAAAGCATTGAACATAACCCTAGAAGACAAGTTGACTCAAGGAAATATTTAATATTAAGTGTTTAGCCTCCAGAATGAGAAGTCGGCCCAGACAGCTCTGGAAAAAAAATATAAATACAGGAGGCCAGATCTCATTTGGTACACACAACTCTAAATTGCAATAGTGAAGAAGTGTGCACTGCATAAATTGGGTAAGTGTGCAAGTCTGGGGAGTAGTTGTAGTTGCAACTACTGTAATCTGTATTCTCAGTTTAGGCTCAGACTTTCTATTGGTTATGGTTTGGACTTTCTTCCTTGTATGCTATCTCTGGAGAGAGGTACACTACATTGATTGGATATTAGGCCTAGGGTTTTCTTCCAGAATCATTCTCTGTCAATGTTAAGGTGCTCGAGGGTGGCTTCGGCCTATGGTTAGGTGACAATATTGCTATTATTTTCTAACAATGCTCAGGCATCTTATTAAGTTTTTTCTCAAAGTAGCAAGGGTAGGAAACAAAAGAAGTAGAGTGTGGTGTAGACACCCTAGAGAAAAAATGTGCTTCACTATCTTCTTAAGTTTTGACCCAAAGTAAAAGGGGTAGGCAATGAAACCAATAGAGTGTGGTGTATGGTCTTCAAAGGAGAAAGTTAAACAATGAAATGGTGTAGCCAACTGGGGTACACTCAAGAAAACCTTGAGAGAATCGATAACCAAGGTAGAGTCAAGACAACCTTGAGGGACCCATGTCAGCCAACTCAAGCAAAGTCAAGACAACCTTGAGAGACTAGTCAATACAAATATTTAGAAAGACAGGTAGGAGAATAATAGAAGAAAGGGAAAATGAGTTTCTATAGTTGTGGAATAATTCCACCACATTCCCAAAGGAGAGATATGTTAGTAGGAGACCCACGACATGAATTTGAAATTTATTATATTTAATTTCCTTTTTGGTCTAAGGGATTGGGTGGATTTCAGCTCTTATGATTCTTAGGATGCACATGTCCTGAGTAGACATAACGACAAGATAAAGTGGAGTTCATTATTATTTTGGGTTGGAGAAGGTTAGGTAGATTGAAGGAATAATGCAACAAATACAAAAAAATTGAAATCCTCTCAAAGGCACATGACCCTATGATATCAACAATTTAAGGACCAATCAAACAATGCCATGTGTACAAGGAAAACATGGGAAGGATGTTGATTTGGACATACATGGATAGATCATAGAGGCACATGTAAATCTTAGGTTGTGCCATGTCATCAAGATTTCCTTTGTATGTATGCAAACCAAACAAAGTATTTCATGTGGCATTATTCCTTCAACAAAATTCAAGTTACCATGGTATATATAACAATTAGATGGTGCTATATTGGCATGTCCTCATTTTTGGGCTTCCCTTTTATACAGTTGGAGATGACTTATGGGGTTTGTGTCAGCTAGGATAGAGGGGTGAGGTTATGTTACCAGCGATCTCAGAGGATTTGGAGGAGTTATATGGGGGGACATCCTATTCCATTTGTCATCTTTCATCATCAAGATCACTTTCACACAGTTCGTTCTTGGTTCTGTAACATTCCGACGATTCCCTTAATTTGGGAGTATTATTGAGCACATTTTAATTAAATGCATTAAATGTGTTATTTGGATAATATTATTTGAGGGGACACCTTAGTAATATCTCTTTGGAACCATGATGAAAATATCTAGATATTGGGATGATGAGAAAGGGATTTCCAGCATCCAAAAATGTCTTAAAGGAAAATTAATCACTCTTTGTCATTAATAAGGGGTTAAAAAGTAACTTTGAGATTAATAGTCACTTAAACATTAGGAAAAGGTGACTTTAATCTTTAAGTGAAAATTAAAAAAGGGGAATAAGGGTCATGTGGATTAAGTCAAAGGGGGGAAGTTCTAGAAGGGGCAACAAAGAAGAATAAAAGGAGGGGTAGCGCTTTACTTTCACATTATGTTTTGGATTGATCTCTTTGGAGTGCTCTTGGAGCCAAGGTTTTTGTTGGGGTTTTGGAAAAACCCTTCCAATGTAGTGTAGTTTCAGTGGTGCAATATCCATCCTAGCTAGACAGGGAGGAGGATCCACTCGAGATATTCATTGGAGCTTCATCTTGTGAGTTGACTTTAGTTTTGGGTTGTAGCAATTTTCTTGGAGAGGTTGTGGCACTTAGAGGGTTTGATCTCATCTATTAAGGAGGCCATGAAATGATTCCAGGTTTTTGGCTAGATATTGTGTTTTTTTTAGTGATGTGTTGCAACTGCCATAACAGTCATTAAAGACTTATTTGTGTTGTGTTCCAGATTCCATTCATACTAAAATACCACATTGATCCGGATTTTATGAGCAGAACGAAATGAATACATATTATTAAAAGATGCTTAACAAAAAATAACAAAGATACAATAAAACCGGTTTTCTATTCAATAAGGAAATAAGTTGAAACTGTAAAATGTAGCGGAAAACAAGCTTGTCAGAATGGTGGCGGCTTATCTATGAGAAGAGATGTGACGATTGCGCTCATTCGCAAGAAAATCATTACATAGAGGCTCTGAATGCATTTTTACAATAAAAAGGAATGTCAAAAACCCTAGACATCCAAAAACCTAACCCTAGGAGATGAAGCGCCAAAAGTCATGTGGGCTCCGTTTGGGTAAGTTAGTACATCAACTTCCCAGGGTCGTAACTTTTGCATACGATCTCTATTTTAGGTGCACGATATCCCATTGGAGAGGTCTATCCAAGGACTACAATTTTTTTTGTTATTTATCAAAGGTCATTTTTCGACTGTGGCGAGCCCTAAAAATGCTATTTAGGGCCTCAAAACGACCCCACAAGTCAGGGACCCGAAAACTAGGAAAAAAACTGCCAAACTGGAAAACTACCAAAATGAACCAGTTGGAATAGGTGGGAGGCCACCGAAATCCATCTGGATCAATCCTCCCCCCTTAATAAGCAATGGTCTTGATTGCGTTGAGTTCCCCCATCAGATGAGGAAATTTCTGTTGAATTTTGCCCCAGGTGAGCCACTTGCCTTGGTGCAGGAGTTGTCCTGCTTTGACAACTCGATAAAGTTGGATCCTTTGTTGTTGGGTGCCCTTGATCTGTGTGTCCACAATATGATCACTAGATTCCTGTTGCATGCAGTCAGGGTTGATCTCTATTGGTGTCAACTGCTCTGTTATCTCTGAGGTGTCCAATAATGGTGGGAAATATGGCCGAAGGAGAGCCACGTTGAAGACTGGGTGCATGCCAAGGAAAGGGGGAATGTTGAGCACAAAATAATTGTCACCCACAGCTTTGGTGATGGTTTATGGACCATACCAGAGTGAGCAAAGCTTCCGATGGGGCCCTGTAAGGCATTCTTTCTGCAAGTGAAACCAAAATTTGTCGCCCACCTGAAACTTATGTGGCACCCAATGTTGATCATGGCGCTTCTTGTACTTGGCATTGGACTTATGTAAAATATCCTGAACTTGTTGGTGGCTGTGATGGATCCACTCAATGAACCGGGTGGATTTTTCAGCTTTTGGTGGAGTAGGAGATGAGTCGACTGAGGTGTTCGCCAGGGGTAGTGCAACATCCATGGGGCCCAATGGTTGGAATCCAAACCCCACCTGAAAGGGGTTGTGTCTAGTTTTACTATGCAGGGATCGATTGTAGATATGGTGGACCTAGGGAAGACTCTCATCCCATGTGCAGGGGTTCTTGTAATTTTACATGCGCATGATATGTACGATCATCTGATTCACAACCTTAGTTTTTCCATCTTTCTGGGGGTGGAAGGCAGTGGATTTGGGGATCTTTGTATCCAACAGTTACCAGAGGCTCGACCAGAATGTGCTAAGGAAATGACTATCCTGATCTAAGATAATGGTTTGTGTGATCCCAAAGTGTGCCCAGATGCATTCAAAGAAGAGCTTGGCAGTGGCCTCTGCAGTGATGTTCTTCTTGCAGGCGGCCATAATCACCATCTTTTAAAAGTGACCAACAACCACAAAAACACAGTCATTTCACCTCTTGGTGGATGAGAGGCCTGACATGTAGTCCATTGAGATGGATTCCCACAGCTTGTTAGGAGTGGGAAGAGGGGTGTACAGGCCCTATTTCTGAGTGGTCGGTTTGGAAATAGCACAGGCGGTGCAAGACCTGATATACTTGTCGACATCCTGTCGAAGTTTCGGCCAGTAGATTTTTTTTTGCAACACTACCACTATCTTTTCAATGCCAAAGTGTTCTACCACCCGACTGTAGTGAGCTTCCCAAATCAGCTTCATGCACTCACTTAATGGAATGCAGAGATGGCCCAGATGACACAACAACCCGTCCTAAAGATGGAAATTAGCGACCACTGAGTTTTCTCCCAACATTTGGTAGGTGGTGGAGAAGTCAGAGTCCATCTCATAGAGGTGGGGCCATTAGGAGGTCTCATGGCCACAAGAGTCTAGCACCGTGGTGAGTGCCATGACTAGAGGTTGGCTGAGGCAATCAATAAATCGGTTGGTACTTCATGTTTTATACTTGATGTTGAGGTGGAACTGTTGTTAGTATGTGGACCACTTTTGATGGAGGTCATTCTGCAATTTTCCTTGGGTATGCATGAACTGTAGTGGCTTGTTATGAATGTGGATGATTGTCTCCTTCCCCAGAATGTAATGTCTCCACTGGTGACAGGCTTGCACAATGGAGTACATTTATTTGTCGTAAGTACGGTACTTACGGACAACATATGATAGTGTCTCACTATGATACACCATGGGGTGGTTGTGTTGAGTGAGAACAACGCCCACAACATAGTCTAAAGCATCTATCCCGATCTCAAAGGGATGTTGTAGATCCGATAATGAAAGTATTGGGGATGATCACAAATGCTACTTCAAGTCATCGAAGGTTTGTTTTTGGGAAAATCACCACACAAATTTTGCCTTACCGCCACCCCTAGTTACTTAGCTTGGGGCCCATGCGATATGAGAGAATCCTAACACGAACCTGTGATACAAATTGGCGAAGCCCAAGAAGATCTGAAGATCAGTGAGTGTGGTTGGGGATGGCCAGTCATGGATGACCTAAATCTTGGTTGGATCCACATGCACACCATGTTGATCAATGATGTAGCCTAAGTAATGGACCATGTCCATGCCAAAGGAGATTTTTTCCAAGTTTGCATATAGTTTGTGCTGCCGCAGGGTGTGCATAACCTGTTGAATATGGTGCAAGTGTTCCACCCAAGTCTTGATGTAGATGAGGATGTCATCCATATACACCACTACAAAAGTACTGGTGAAAGGTTGCAGGATATCATCCATCATCCTCATAAAATTTGTTGGAGCATTTGTCGAACCAAAGGGCATGGCCAACCATTCAAAAAGACCTTCTTTTGACTTGAAGACGGTCTTGCATACATCTGTATGTTCTATTGGGACCTGGTGGTAGACAGACTTCATATCAATCTTACTGAAGTAGTTGGCCCCCGTGAGTTGATCAAAGAGGTCTTCGATTCAGGGAATCGGGTACCGGTTCCGGACAATGATTTGATTTAGGGCCTGGTAATCAACGCAGAGTCGCCAGGTCCCATCTTTCTTCTGCACCAGTACGATTGGGCTCCCACAAGACAATGAGTTGGGACAGATTTGAACCTTGTGGAGCAGTTCTTGGATCTGCCTCTTGATCTCCTCATTTTCTAATAGAGAGCGGTGGTAGACCGACCCATTGGGTAGCAGTGTGTCTGGGGTCAGATCGATGGAATGCTTGACCTGGCAGTGCATAGGTACCTCGGTAGGAGAGGAGAATATATCTGATTATTATTCCATGACCTTATCCACTTGATTATGTTGTGTGGAGAGATCGGTCACGGAGGCCCTAGATGTGGCTGCGATATTTCACTTACTATGAGAGCGAATCAAGAAGAAGACAAATTTCCCGGTATGAGAGATGACCTTCCTGCATTTCTTGGAAGAGATCAAAGAAATAACACTAAGAGGGATTGCCTCGAGTATCCTGTACAATTTCCTGTTCAAAGTAATAATAACACTACAAGGCCTAGACTCATATACAACATGACATTTCCATAAATAAGGTTGTCCCAAAAGAACATTAAAAACTTCGAGAGGAGAAACATCACATAAAACCTCGTCTTTGAAGGACTTGATGTCGTGTGACAGTCGACACTGTTGGCTGACGCGGAGATCAATTCCTTGGTAGATCCATTCAATGGTGTAGGGCTATGGGTGCAGTGTTGTCACTAGAGCCAGCCACTCGATGACCTCTGTTGAGATGAGGTTCTTTTGGCTACCGCTATCAATGATGAAGTGCAGTGGGGTGCCTTTTACCCACATCTGCGAATGGAAAAGGCACTCGACTTCTTCTGGCTCGTCTAGTTTAGCAGGATGTAGCTTGGTGGTAGCAACAATGGTACTGGGTTCCGCATCAATGATCCTTCTTCCCCTTTCTATTTCTAACTCACAGTCAGAACCTGCATATGATTCAGAGGCTCTCACTTCGGCCACCAACGACTTCTTTGAGCGACAATCAACAGTGTTATGCCAAAGGCTCTTATGGAAGTCACACCACTTCCTAGTATCCTTCTTTGTATTTCTGGTGTCCTTCTTTGCTTGCGGCTTGGACTGGTTGTCCTGATACTATCCATATTTTCTCTATCCTTTGTTTTGTAGGTTGGGGCCTCCCTTTCCTAGTTTTTGCTGCGAGGGGTTCCCAGGCCCAAATTGTCGTGTCTTTTGTTTGAGCTTCTGCTCGATTTTGACGACATATCGATAGGCCGCGCCCAAAGACGAGATGTCCAGAAATTCCATTTTGGTMTGGATGTATCTATACAGAGGACCGTGATACTTGATCACCARATGTCACTATGAATATTTGATACCCAACTTGGTGCACAGGGTATGGAAGATATTTGTGAAATTGGGCCTTGCTTGGTCTCTTTCTTGTCGTAGAGTAGTCCATTTGGTATACAAGTCGTCATAACTTCCGACAGGGTAGTATTGTTCCTTAATATCATCCCTGAAGGATTCCCATGAGATCGCAACTGTAAATAATGAGGGTTCCTCTGTTTCCTTTTGCTCACAAAAAGTTCCCCACCAATCTTTGACATGGGGAATGACTTTGAGGAGTGCAAAAGTAATTTTTTCTCTATTTGAAAAGTTATGGACATAAAAATACCCTTCTAGTATATTCAACCACTTGTCTACGGAATCTGCATCTATCTGACCTTCAAATATAGGAATATCAAAGTTTATTTGTACCTTGAAGGGGGCGGTGCCTCCGCTCGAGGAAGATGCGTCGCATGTTGGTAGTCGCCAAAGGATTTGCGTGAAAATATCCATCATCGCATTCTTGTGTTGCTCAAGGGCTTCCTCAAGCAACATTTTGAAAGGATCTCCTGTCCCGTCATGTTTTTTTTCTCCTACCATGAGAGGTCGTTTGGGCATGCGAGAGCTTTTGTCTTCAAGAGAAACAAGCTCGAGAGCCAATTCTTTGTACCCTGACCTCGTTGGGGACATGTATTAAGATGACAAGAAGCAGACCGCTTTGATACCACTGATACAGATTTTATGAGAAGAAAAAAATGAATACAGATTATTAAAAGATGCTTAACATAGAATAACAAAGATACAGTAAAATTGGTTTTCTATTCAATAAGGAAATAAGCTGAAACTGTAAAATGCAACGAAAAACAAGCTTGTTGGAATGTTGGTGACTTATCTCTGAGAAGAGATGTGATGACTGCACTCATTCGCAATAAAATCATTACAATGAGGCTCTGAAGGAATTTTTACAATAAACAAGAATGTCAAAAACCCTAGAAATCCAAAAACCTAACCCTAGGAGATGAAGCGACAAAATTTAGGTGGGCCCCGTTTGGGTAAGTTAGTACATCAACTTCCCAGGGTTGTAACTTTTGCATACTATCTCTGTTTTATGCGCACGATAGCCCGTTGGAAAGGTCTATCCGAGGACTACACATTTTTTTTCTATTTATCAAAAATCATTTTCAACTTTGGAGATCCCTAAAAACGTTGTTTATGGCCTCAAAACGACCCTGCAAGTCAGTGACCCAAAAACTAGGAAAAAAACTGCCAAACTGGAAAACTGCCAAAATGAACCAGTTGGAATAGGTGGGAGGCCACCGACATCCATTTGGATCACACATATTGTCTCTTATATTTCTAATATATTTATATTAAATGAAATTTATTTGATGAAATATCTATTAGTAAAATACATGCAAACTGTTTGTAAAAAATTGTCAACCAATTTAAAGCATAAAGAACACATTGCACATAAAAACATAATATCCTAGCCTAGCTATATGGGGATATTCTAGTGGTGTCAGAGCCGATGATCTTGCCAACCTGTGAATATTCTCTTCATTTCTATTTGGGCCAAGATCTATTGATTACTTGGTTGAATATAGTGTCTTGGGGACGTAACATTCATTGATGGGTCAAATCCTTCATTGAGGTTGAGTTTCCTCTTGTGAAGCCGAAGTTTACTTGTTGGTTGAATTTATTTTCTCACTAGGAAAAGTCTCCTTGCATATGGGCTGAATTCTGAGTAGGGCTGAGTTCCAAGTGTTTTTTGGGAAAATTGCCTTGTTGTAGAACATAGATTTATGGTTGTCAGGGTCATTTTTTATGAGAGGGACGAGTTTACTGGTTGAAGGGGGGCCAATTTTCCTTGGTTGGGTTGTTTCATATCCTTGTTGTGCATAGTACTTGTTGAGGGAGGTCGATTCTAGCCATCCAGGGTCGATTTTGAGTGATGGATTGTATCTTCTTGTAATTGGGCCGAAATACAAGTGAAGAGGGTCCATTTACGTGGAAGGAGGTCGTGTTAAACTTGAGGGCCGTGTTAAACTTGAGGGCTGATTTCTTCATCTGTTGAGGCTGAAAACTCCTGGAATAAGGTTGATTTATATCTATAGAGGCGCACCTTTGGATATGGGAGAGTATTTTTGTTGTCAGAGTTGTGTTCCCATAGAAGAGGTTGTATTTATTTATAGAGGGTCGAGTTTCCCATTTGGGGCCATTTTTTCTCCCAAGAGAGGTCGTCATTTTCTTGTTGGATGAATTATTGGATTTTTGGGCAAAGATTTTTCTAGGGGGGTCGAGTTTCATAATCTTTGGGATGATTTATTTCTCTGCAGGGTTGAGGGAGAAATCTCTTCAATGGGGGGGGGGACATATTCTCTCAGCAGGGTTGTATTTACTTAGTGCGACAACCATAGGGGATTAATTATATGGTTGGTGCAAAGATATCTCCATGTGAATCGAATTCTAGGCTGATTTTTGTGTGAGAGGGATATGATCTACAACTTGGGCATGTCACTTCAGTTCTGGGCAAAGTTTGAGTTGAGAAGGGCCCGAGTCATCTTCAAGAGGGCCGAATACTTTATGGACAACAGATATTTATAGAAGAAGCCATCATGACATCCAATTTGTGGAGG
>SNQJ01S0031779.1:0-58092 GCA_010110895.2 Picea sitchensis
TCCTCTTTCTGGATACTCTTTAGAGCCTTCCCCATTTCTCATATCTTCCGTAGTGCTTCCCCCTACTCCCCCATGTGTGTAGAGTGATATAGTTGTTTGATTCCATGGTCATCACGCCTTTTCCATGTAATAAGATTTTGATCAACGTGTAAACAAACCTAATATACCTTCCTCTGGGTCCCTCCAAGAAATCCCTCTCTACAGCAATGTATGAATTCGTTGTATCTACTGCAAACTCAGTGACAAACCTTGCAGTAATGTTGTCTAACTAGAAATCCACAGTGCATGTGCATTTATTATTAACTCTTTCCAACCATGCGATATTTTCAACAATCCATACTACTAGCCTAATCCAGTTAGTCGGATGGGTATCCTTCAACCTTAACAACCATTTTTGTAATAACTATGGAAAGAAACAAAAATATGCTTCATGCAAATCAATAAACACATACCTCTGTAGGTACTAACATGGTGTAAACCTAGAACCCTTATTGTCTTTCTACGCAAACTCCAAATGCTTTATATATAACCATCTTTCAATCTATTTCTTTGTATCATTTCATGGCCTGAACATCCCTTTCTACCACTGCATCTTCTTCACCAAACCCTTTCCTAGCTCTCCTTCTGAGTTCTACCTGGAAACATAACCATTTGTTGGACTTATGGGTTGACCCAAGTTCTACCTTATTTCTCCAAAAAAAACCCCATAAGCCATCTTGGGTGAGACTGCATTATGCAATCTGTGGGTATTGTAGTCTTCTGGTTTACCAGAAGGGTCGATGGTGATAAGGGTTTTGTTGGAGAACTAAGGTAGAACTCGGGTTAGCCCATAAGTCCAACAAATGGTAATGTTGGATACCTCCAAGATAGACAGATACATAGAGGGTATTTCTAAAACCTTTTCCTTGAAGTTGGAAATGGACACCTCCACTCATCCATTGAGATGATAATTAGTATGCTTTGGTCGGTTGTGATGGTAGGTTGCAAGGAGTGATGGTAGGTTGAAAGGAATATGAACATGCCTTGGGTAGTCTTGAATGATGCTAAGGGATGCCTAAGTGCCTTCTAGCTTGATAAAGCAATTTGGTTAAGTATGCAAACAAGATGAGGGTTGTCATTTGGGGTTTATTAGAAAGGCCACACAGTGACTTAGATGATGGATATTCCTTGTTTCATGTCATGCTTGGCAACAATTCCTTGACTTGTGGGTGCAACATCATAGTTCATGGGAAAGAGTGCCTAGGTAGTTGGGTGCATATTGCAAGAGGGATAGATGTATGCTCAACATGACATGGAATAGAAAGAAGGGAAAGGAAGGCTTTAGACATCATTCAAGAAAGACAATTGGACCATTGGATGCATGAGATGGTTGAGAAGCCTTGGGCAGGAGTGCATGATTGAAAGGATGTGTGCACCCATCATTGAAACACTTGGTTGATGAATGCATGGATTGCACATTGGTTCCAATTTAGATGTGGAGTGGTTTGTAGGGAAGCTTAGAAGAACACAATGGAAAGGAACCTCCCGCTATATAAAGAGGATGCTTCCATTGTGAAAATTCATTCAAGGAAGTTTGGTCAGTCATACAAGGGTGGGAAAAGAGTTTTAGGATTCTGTTGAGTCTAGAGTTGGCACAATAGACTACTTGGATGTTGGTTGAGTGAAATGTGGAAGAGTCAATATATCTAGGGGATAAAGTCTTGGATTCTTTATGGGTTGGATTATGCAAACATTTTGGGTAGTAGGTGGTATTTCCTTGAGATATTTGTTATTTTGTAAAATATTTGCAAGCAACTATTCACGCTTCCTTGTTGTATCTCTGTAAAANTCCCCCTACTCTCTCTCCCTCTCACTCCCTCTTGTAACTTTCTTACATTAACATTTGATTGAATTAATCTCCGAGAAACGATATCACTAGTCTATCTATGCCATTCCACCAAAAAAACATCATTTATCTAACTGAGGTCCACCCATACTAAAGTAGTTTTATATTCTGACAAATTGGATCCTTTTCCTGCTTCTAGTTTCATAATGAACAGATTAAATTGGTTGTTTTCCAAATATGTGGAAGTGATAAAACTAGGACCGGATAGTTCTTGAAAACTTACTGGGATGTCATCTATGGTAACTAAGGATTCAACAAGAGGTGTCTATATATATGAAGAGTTCTTGATCTTCAGTGATAAAATTTGATTACTCAAATTTGAAATATTAGGAGTAACATAAGAAGACACCATTACCAATGGTCCTTCTGGTTTCGTTTTCTTCAATTTTGCTAATAACGAATCAACTTAACCTAAGATATCCTTTTGAACATCCAATGAGTCGCAAAATTACCATCTTTTAATATTGTCTTATACTCACTTTTAATCCTTTCTTTCTCATCCATAACCCTATATTAGCCTATTTTAATGCTCATATGCGATATCCAGGCTTGAAGTGTTTTCCATTGCATTTCGTAGTATTTCATTGAATTTCAATTAACATTAGGGAGAATTAGCATATTTTGTATTTACCTTTGCAAGTCATGAATGGTATGTCGACAAGTTTTTGTAGGTTTAAAAGTTGATATTTCCCAAAGTCCCCTTTCAGGTTGAGGAAGACAAATTGATTGCCTCCAGTACATGAATTTTATCAATATTTGGCAGAGCTGACACATATATGTAGGATGATGGTTCGTGTCCAAACATATAGAAGAGGATTATTATTATTATGAGACCATACATCACTTTCATGGAACCAACACTAGAATATTGGAGGAATTTGTGGGAAATAATTCTACTTTGGAATTTATTAATAAAAATGCCATGAATTCAAGCACCCAATAATCAAGTCAACAACAATTAGAAGGTATCCAAGTTTCCAATCAAAGAATTAATGAAAGAACCATGAATTTGTTGTTATATCTATTTGGGGACGATCATAGAATATGAGATATATTTCTTTAAATGCAATAGGGTGGATTTATAGATACCCATGTCTATAAACACATTTTCCCTATATTTGTGGGATCCAAATCCATTTTGATAGCTACATCTCAGGAGGAAAACAAATTTCAGAATCTTCATGTCTCTTTGATGTATTTTGGTCAAGTTGTTGTAACCCACACAACCAAATCATGAATTTGATAGCCCATGGTATTCTAAATTCGACGGGGTTAGCTAGAATCTTGGAACAGTCTAGTCATGAGTTGTGAATTTAAAAATATTTTGTAATCAATTGGGAATCTCATCCTCAAGTGGCTTTTCAATTTGAAGCAAAATTATGTATAAAATAGAGTGCCATCTCCATTCCAATGGAGAGGACTTTTAGAGTAATGTACAAATTCATGATGGAATAAATTACCAGTTCTTGAGATCCAATTTTCAAATTAGATTACATCATATTCATCTTTATGTTAATGTTTAACTAGTTTATGTTGTTGTAGTTTAAGTTTTCTTATCTATTCTTGGAGGTAGAGATCACTCCATGAGAACAAGGTGTTGGTTAATTTAATTCTCTTTTGTTTGAGCATTTCAATTCAAGTAATTTTCATCTTACAAGTGTCATTTATTTTCTTGAAGAGTGTGATTTGTTTTCTTGAAGAGTCTGGTGTGTTCAATTTCTCCAATAGCATTTCAATTCCTTGATTACTTTTTATCAAAGTTGGTAAAAAACAAGAGCTATGGTGTATGAAAATAGGAAGTCCCCAAATCATGCTTGGTGATTACCTGGTGGAAGTAACGTTCTCGTTCCTAGTGATTTCTTGTTGCCAATAGGCTTAATATGATCAATGTTCAAGTACATGATGACTTCCAAGAGTGATTGAGATAACTTTGGAATTTTTTAGTGTAGTAATGCAATTTCCTTTCTAGGTAGAAGCATGTTAGAAAAATTAAAGCAATTTAAGAATTTCTAGCCAACACATACAGTGCAGGACATTTCACAAATCATTAGAAACCCTGGTTGATAAGATAAAATGCAAAAGTGTTCTCGGTTAAATAGAATATATATAGAAACACTGTCATTTTTGGCATCGTTGTCAGGGAGGTGTTAAGGGCGCAATAGTATTTCTTGTATTAGTTTTAGATAACGCATGGTAAGTGGAAGAGAAAAGGGAAGATGTTGACTATAATATTTGTAGGGTCTCATACAGAGTGTTCTGCATTCATGTAGTTGCATAAGTTAAAATTAGAAAGTTTTTATTTTTTTATTTTTTGGTGCAGTAAGATCCACCCATGTACTAACCCTTTTTGAAAGAAGTTTGGCTAGAGGGGGAAAGCATTGGTGAATGAGGATTCCACTGGAGAAAGAAACAAAAGGGGATGCATAAGACTTCAATCTTCTGTCAAGATTGATTAACATGTATGTGGTGAATTTTCATTATTTACATCAGTGATACGTATCATCTTGGGTTGATTGTGTTCTTAGTTTCATTGTATTTTCATCTTAGTCCACCCATGTTCATATCTTCCTACTGTGTTTTTCCTTTACTTCTATTTTTATTCTTTATCACTCTTTATTCTTCTCTCAATCCTCTTGCCCTATTTTCTACCTTCTTCTCTCCTTCCTACTTTTCTCTTCTATTTTCTTCTTTATACTATATCATGTCCTCTCCCCCTTCCTTTCTTTCCACTAAGACATGATCGTCATTTAAGACCTTTTACAACCCTTTATTCTTCATTGTTGATTACCCTTTCCCTACACCCAACCACTTTGATATTAATTATAATGAAAAAAATTCAATAATTGATAATGATTGTATTCCTCAATCAATTATTCAAGCCATCATCATACAAGAATCGCAATTTCACAAACAAAATGTGGAAGTTGTTTCACAAATAATGAGACACTTAGTGGTTCCCATGGTAGTTATGTCAGGATCTCATTATATCAAACTCATAGATAATGACACACTTCATGTTCCCACGATGGTTATGTCAAGATCCCATTATCATTATACCACATCTTGAACTAAATGTCTAATTTCATTCTTGCTCTAGGAATTTTTGCAGCGCCATAGGATCTTGTGAAGATTGTATTGCACAATTTAGGAACTGGGTATTTACAATTTTTGACACGTGGATGTATTACCTTAAAAAATATAAACCTACAAAAAATTCACATAAACCCAGATCACCATTTGGAAGAAACAACTTGTTGATCAAACTCTTGTGGCATTTGGGATCATTGACCTCACTGAGAACAAAGTTCGGACAATAAAGTTTCAGTAGACTAAATGGATAGATATTTCAAAACTTTTTCTAAGGTATTTTCTCCTATGAATATAGTTTAAAACTCAATTCCAATCACTCAATTCATATATCGTATGAGAAACTTATGCCCAAAATATTGATTGCCCATCCTAAATTTGCACTCCTAAAACTCTGTTTTCCCATCTATTAATTGACATTTTTAACCCATAAATACTTCTTATATTCAAAACATGTTTGTTTTTTAGATACCTAAATTAATATACTTTCATCTCTAATTGGAATAACATCAATCTATCATCAGACAAAAAAGTTGTACTCAATTTAGTGATTATTGGTCTAGGCGAGAATTTGAAAACAACAATAGTATGCAGGTTGTTCCTAAGCAGATTTGACATATCATCTCATGAAATTAATTTATTTTTTTTAAACTAGAGATATACCTATGAATCCAATTTCATATGGATTTGGAATCACTCAAATAAGACATCAAACAAATATTTTATCAACGAAACACTATTGGGTAGTCAAGGCTAGCCACCACTCCTTGGCAGGTAAAAAGTGCATTTTTCTTTGTTCATTTTCCTTGGATTTATTTCCTAATCAATATTTTTCATTTTTTTGCGTGTATATGGGATGAATAGAGACCATACACCTCTCTTCTTCCATGATCTCATGTTTCATTGCAAATAAGTACTATTTTTTGCAGGTCCCAGGACGATCAAGAATGTTAATCAATGCACAAGTGATTCTTGAAGACAAAACTTCATGCCAAAGGGACATGTCCTCCAGAAATTAATCATGAAAGTGAAACATCATTAATGCCTTGACTTTGCCATGATTCAATGCTCAATTTATTAGGAGCTTATTCCACCGGTGTCCCAGTTGAAGATCACAACAAGAAGACTTTTTCTCCAAATTGTTGATGGATAAATGATCCAAAATGGATCCAGGAAGGCCTAAAAATCAAAGTTGTCATAATCAGATGAAACCAAATCCATTTTTTCTGGCTCATCACTCTGATTCTATCCATATAATTTTTTTTCCAAATGGATGTCGTATGCGAAAGATATCACATTCTGATCGATTTCCCAAACAAACAAAAAGCCAAACTGGTCAAAGTCAACAGGACGTACTGTTGATGTCAGCAGTACGACATGTGATGTTAGCATGATTTCATCATGCTGATGTGGAATCACCAAGAGGTGACACATGTCACTCGAATTTGGCATTTTCGGGCTGAGCTGGCATTGTATGGATTTCACACGTGGCACTGCATGAATGACATGTGGCACTGCACGGATGACATGTGGCAGTTCGTACATGACGTGGACCAATGACAGGCTGACATGTGGCAGTACAGACGATAGGTGGTTGTATGGAAGATGACATGGTAGGGTGATTGGGCTGTATATAAGTTGACGTGACAGGGTGACTGGGCTATACGGATGCTGATGTGGCAAGGTCACTGGGATGTACGGATGTTGATGTGGAAACTAACTATATAGGCGTCTGGGTTGTATGACGATGATATGGAAGCTAACATGGCATCTGACTGTGCATGCTGACTATGCACTGACTACATGATGATTGTGCGGTACAGATGAATAATAGGGTGACACATGGCCCAATCAGAGGGTGCCACATGGCACCCTAGATTTAGCCAATGTTGACTGGGTCAAAAACTTTTGTTACCCTCAAGTTTCGAATAAGAATGATTTTAGGGGATAAATTTCTCTCATGGGCTAATTTTCCATGGGTTTCCCAAAAAAAATTCGTTATTCTAAAAATGATTCACCCAAATTCTATAGGATAAAATTATTTTACCTTAAAACTTGCCAAACTTTTATACAAATTATATAGAATCCTTAGAAATTTGAAAATTTTTACAAAAATATCGCCAAACATTTATAGTTGGCATATGAATCATTAGTAAGATTCTCTAAGGTTTCTACATTTTTAAATAAATTTCCATCCTTAAATCATCCCTTGTTTCAAACCCCCGACCTCCATGGGTGCCAACGGACTAACTTCCCGAGCTAGCCGTATGGGATGTTTGTTTCTTGTTAGTCCAAATGGCATAATTATTATTTGAATTTGCATAGAGATGTGTTAGGGGATAGGCCCCGGTCGATAGGGGGATAGCCTGCGACCAGGATCTAGGAACCCAGAGCTAGCCAGCAGTGGAGGCACATGGATTTTAAGGGCGTGGCCACATGGCCTTTACATGACCACGAGAACAGACCAAGGGCATGCCATCCCGAGGACATATGGTGCCTCCCATGTGACCTGGATCCCAGAGATAGGGGCAAGCACGTGCATTTTGCCAATTTTTTGTTTTTAACATTATATTATGATTTTCTTGGATTTTCATCTTGTTTTTGGAGGATTTTATCCATTATTGGGGTATCTGGAGCCTAATTTGAGGCTAGATCTTGGGAGGAAGTTGGGAGGTTCATACCCACTCCAAATCTATATAAACCAGGTTTTCTTGGGATCATTAATATAGGTTTAGAACATGATAAATGATGAGGAATTTGAAAGACAAATCCATTTTTATGCAAGGAAGCCATTGAGGAGGGGAAATTTGCAGGCCAATTCCAGGAGCTATGCTCAGCCTTGTTCTGTGTTGTCAGTTGTGTTGGATTATTGAGGTTGAGAAGAACACATCCAACCCAGTTTTTGATCCTTTTGACACTTTTTTGGTGTAATTTTGAAGCATTGAAGAGAAATAAGAAAGCCTCACCCATTGAGACAAAGGCCCAAAGATGTAGGCAATCTTGTCGAACTCCATTAACAAATTTGATGTTATGGTTTGTTGTTCTTTGTGCTTACATTATGATATGAATTTCTTATTATGGCTTCTATAATATCTCATTAATTTATTCTTCTTTCATTAATGCCTAATTGGTAAATGAACTCATGCTTAAAACTTAACCAAGTCTTTAAAAGATCATTTCGGATCAAGTGGTATCAGAGCAGGTTGACGGTTGGTTTTTGAGTTTGCATGATTACCATGGAAAAGATGAATCATGGTGAAGGCGAGCTTGTAGAAGGGGATCCTTAGATTTCATAGAGAAAGAGGACTTCTCAAAGTGAGGAGATGGGATCGAAAGAAGACATGTCTCAGAACTAGATAGAGTTGCAAAAGACTTTATTCGCCATGTCTGAGATGGTAAAGGTATTATATGAGGATTACTTGGAATGGAAGAGGCTTTTCCAATGGGAATTTTCAAAACAAGACAAAAGTTAAGAAGGAGAGGATCCTCCTAAACCTCCTCCTTCACCTCCTTCTTCTCCATCAACTTCTTTGTCTTCAAGTACAAGTTCCAAATCCACCACAAGAAAACATTCCCGTAAACACAAACGTGATATGCCTTTACTTAAGATTGATGTGAAATTTGAATTACCCATGTATGATGGTGAAGTGAATGCTGAGAGGCTTGATAACTAGGTCAGACAGATGAAATTTTATTGCAGTGTGAAACAAATCAAGGATGAGGCAACTCAAATCAAGTTGGCATCACTTCATCTTGCAGACACAACACTCATCTTGTGGCAGAGTAAGTTGAAAAATGGCACACATCAAGTAAGAGAAGTCTTTAATTGAATGGAAAGATCTTAAACTAAGAAATGGAAAAATAGTGCAAGAATACACAAATGAATTTCGTAAGATGGTGTTAATGTTGAATATTTCATTACATACCGAAGAAACTCTTATGAAGTATATACGAGGTTTACTTGCACATATTCGTAACATTGTATTTATGTTTGGACCTACTAATCTTGATGAGGTTTTTGTTCAAGCAACATACATTGAAGAAGGGAAAACAAGAGTTGGTGTATTAGGGAAATTGTCTTCAAAGAAAGAGGAAAAAAGGAAGGGGAATGGAAAGAAAGAAAATTCAATGACAAGAAGGGAAGAGAATATCTCTTTCAAGAATTACAAGAAAGAAGGGCATGATGATTACCATTGTTGGAAATTGCACCCAGAGAAGAGACCGAAGTGGTTCAAAGAGAGGAAAGGGAGGAAAAAAGTTTCAACAACAACATGGCCAACAAACTTAAGATATGACTCAGGTGATGAGACTAAGATCACAACAGTTTGTTTGAAAGGTAAAATTGGTGATGGATATGGTTCTAGATGCAAGTTGTTTCACATAAGGGTGACAATGAAACATACCAAGATCGATACATAGTGGATCTCAATCTAACTTGATTTCAGAGGAAGTGGTTAAGGAATTGGGATTAAACACTAAGCTACATCATAAACCTTACTCACTTAAATGGATAAAGAACAATCATAAATTGCACATAACAAAGAAATGCAATTTAAAGTTTGCAATTTCATCAAAGTTTTTGGATGAGGTAACATGTGATGTGGTGCCACTCAATGAATGTGGAATGGTCTTAGGCAGTCCTTATTTGTATGATCACAAAGTAATCTTCCACAGGGAACATAATCAATATCACTTAACTGAACAAGTCAATGAATATGTTGTACATTCTCATCACTTAAAAGAAAATCAATCTCTACAAACAATGGAACAATTAAGGAAGGCAGCTTATGCAAGAAACAAACCTATAATTGTGTTAAGTAAAGCAATTGATCTTAAGAATGAACATGAGATGGTTGTAGATTATAATTTCAATCATAATTTTATTCAAGATAAGCTAATGTCATGCCAGTACTACAAACATATTAGCTCATTCGCAGTCATATTTATGATGTTATCGTTGCTAATGTTTTCGACATGGATGGTAGTGGCTTCAGTAAGATGTGAAAGAATAAAAGCAACTAACAATATGATGTCAGTTGTCATGGTTGTTTTGCAATTGATCTTGTTGAGACAGGTGCACAAGACATAGTTTAAAGATGAAGAAAAAGTGGGGTGGCTTATCCCACACTTGATGACTGGTTAATACCATTTTGGAGGACCAAAAGGTCTTAGTGGGGATACATGATCCAAAATCATGGATGATTTTAGGGGATAAATTTCGCTCATGGGATAATTTTCCAAAAACGAGATTCACTATTTTAAAAATGACTTGCCCAAATTCTATAGGATAAAATTATTTTACCTTAAAAATCACCAAAATTTTATAAAAACTATATAAAATCCTTAGAAATTTGTATATTTAAAAAAAAATATTGCCAAACATTTATAGTTGGCATATGAAGGATTAGTAAGATTCACCAAGGTTTCTACATTTTAAAATAAATTTCCATCCTTAAAATCATCACTGTCCAAAATGGATATAGGAAGGCCTAAGAATCAAAGTTCTCGGAATTGAACGAAACCAATGCTATTGCGTCTGACTCATCGCTCTGATTCTGGCCATATAATTTTTTTCGCAAATGGACATCGTATCTGAAATATACCGCGTTCTGACCGATTTCCCAAACATGCAAAAAGTCAAAATGGTCAAAGTAAACATGTCATATTGTTGATGTCAGAAGTATGACAGGTGATGTCATGATGATGTCATCATGCTGATGAGGAATCACTAGGAGGTGACACATGTCACTCAAATTTGGAATTTTTTGGATGATTTGGCACTGTACGGATTTGACATGTGGCACTGTACAAATGACATGTGGTAGTCTATACATGACACAACCCAATGACAGGATGACATGTGGCAGTACGGATGACAGGTGGTTGTATGNAAGATGACGTGGCAGTGTGACTAGGTTGTATGGATGCTGATGTGGTAAGGTGACTGGGTTATATGAATGCTGACATGGTAGCTGACTAGATAGGTGACTAGGTTGTACAACAGTGACGTGGCAGATGACTGTGCATGCTGACTCTGCACTGACTATAAGATGATTGTGTGGTACAGACGAATCATGGGGTGACACGTGTCCTAATAAGAGGGTGCCACGAGGCACCCCATATTTATCCAATTTTGGTTGGGTCAAAAAAATTTATTACTCGCAAGTTTCAAACCCCTTACCTCCATGGGAACCAATAGGCTAACTTCCTGGGCTAGCCGTATGGGTTATTTGTTGCTTGTTATGCAAAATGGCATAGTTGTTATTTGAATTTGCATGGTGAGGTCTTATGGGATAGGCCCCAATCAATGGGGGGCTAGCCCATGACCAGGAGCTAGGAACCTGGAGCTAGCCAATAGTGGAGGTGTGTGGAGTTTAAGGACGTGGCCACATGGCCTTCACATGACCACCAACGTAGATCATGGGCTAAAGACCAGGGGCGCGCCAACCCAAGGACATATGGCACCTCCCATGTGACCTAGAGCCCAAATACAGGAGGATAGAATGCACATTTTGCCAATTTTGGGTTTTTAACATTATATTATGATTTTCTTGTATTTTCAGCCTGTTTTTGGAGAATTTTAGCCATTATTAGGGGATCTAGAGCCCGATTTGAGGCCATATATTGGGAGGAAGTTGGGAGGTTTATACCCACTCCAAATATATATAAACTAGGGGTTCTTAGAAACATTAAGAGTTTTTTAGAACATGAGAAATGATGAGGAATTTGAAAGCCAAATCTATTTTTATGCAGAGAAGCCATCAAGGAGTGGAACTTTGCGAGCCAATTTTGGGAGCTACGCACATCCTTTTTCAGTGTCGTAAGTTGTGTTGGATTCTTGAGGTCAATAAGAAAACAACTAGACCAGTTTCTAATCCTTTTGACATTATTTTGATGTACTTTTGAAGCATTGAAGAGAAATAATAAAGCCTCACCCACTGAGACAAAGGTCCGAAGACGTAGACAATCTTGCCAAACTCCGTTAACAACTTTGTTGTTATGGCTTGATGTTCTTTGTGATTACATTATGATATGCATTTATTATTATGTCTTCTATAATATCTCATTAATTTATTCTTCTTTCATCAATTCCTAATTGGTAAATGAACTCATGCTTAAAACTTAACCAAGTCTTTAAAAGATCATTTTGGATCAATAAAGAACAAGACCCATGAATAATTCATTTTGAAAGCCAATATTCCATAGTTGAAGTCCCATTTCCACATCATCCCTTATGAATACCTTATGTTCATCATACTCTTCCTTTAGCACCACAGTATTCCCATCCATTTTTTCTTTTTCCCATCTCAAAGATAATGGCCTACTGCAGTTTATGAAGCTTCCTTTGCTTATGTGGCTGACCATGAAATTCAATCATTTTCTTGAAATATCAGTCATGTACCCACTACTACCACATCATAACTTCAACTTACTTCTTCCTCTGCAAGACCTACATAAACTTCTACTCCACCCACACCTAACCCACCCAATAAAGTTTCTTGGCTTACTTACAATGTCAATCTACCCTTATAGTTTCAATAGTCGTCAAATAAATATTTCCAAGAAGCCTACTATTACCAATCCATCAAGTTTGTATCACTACCTACCTAGTACTAACACACTTCCTCCATGTTAAACAATTAATAATCTGTTACAAATATTACAATGTCTCTATTCTTAGTAGTACTTCGCAGATCCACAATTTCTATGAAGGCATCATAATAGGAAATTTCTAAGGACAATATTGGTGGTGCTACACAAGAACCAATACCAATAATCCTTGTGGTTGTCACACAAGAACCAACTATCGTGAGAAGATCATAAAAAAAAGAACAGAAAGGTGTTTTCACACAAGAACCAACAACAATCAGCCTCTAAAGGCCCTACTATTGTCACACAAGAACCAATAGTAGAGAAATCAGATAGAAAAATTCTCTAGGAGGGAAAAACCATTGTTCCACAAGAACCTGTAGTTGATCAAACAATTGTAGAAGTGGTCTTTCCTCAAATCCTCATGAATATATTTGAGAACCAGGAGGAAATCTTGTTGACAATGCTCCACATAATGTTTTTCTTTTTCCATGGAAGCTCGTGAAGAATATGCTAATAATCACATACTTACTGCAAAGTTCATGGAATTCTTAGGTAGGAGAAGGTACGCTTCTTGTTTCTATTTGTTTTTTTGATTCATTGAATGCTATGGATTTGTATATGAGAAATCACTTAAGTCTCTTTTTCTTCTGTCTTAATCCCTTACCATTTCTATTTTTTCTCGAGGATGGAAAAAATATTAAGTTTTGGGGGATGCCATCACCTTTTCCTTTCATGACTACATCACTATTCTTGTCCAAACCAAATCCTTCACCACTTTATATGAACCATGACATCATATTACTCTACTACTACAATTGAAATCCACTCCAACACCTCAAATATCCAAAAACAAGAAGAACCAAAAGTTGCTCAATGAAAGACACTAGTGTTGCTGCATCAAGCATTGATGTTGCTACATAAGAACCAACATCAAGAATCCCGATTGTTGCTCCACAAGAACCAACAATAGAAGGCCTTGTTGTTGCAGCACAAGAACCGACAATAGAAGGCCTTGTTGCTTCAATACAATAACCAACAGTAAGAGCAGAAGAAGACATTGTTGTTGCCTCACAAGAACAAAAAACAGAAAAAGAAGCAACTGACAAGGACATGCTAGGGAAACTATTGGGAAAGATAAATATGTTGCCCCACAATAACCTACAATAGAAGAAGTTGTTGTAGAAGTTATTCCTACATAAGAATATGGAAGGAGAACACATTCAACGATATGAGATTCTTGATTTATTCCATGGTTCAATGATGCATAAATTGGTTCATATATTCAAAGTTACTGTGAGTTAAAAATCATGTTTTAGAGGGATCTTATGGTGTTTTGATACAAAAATGACCTAGAGAATACTAAGGACAACTCAGAATTCACAAAAGTGATTTGGGAAGCTCATAATGGCCTCAGTAGATAGAGAAAGGGAAAAAATTCAAATTCCTCAAACCTCAGTGAATTTGGCATCATCGCAAAGAGCACGTCGCAAGATTTCTAACGGTGTAAACGACTCGTCAAACAGAGTTACATATCAAAAGATATTTGCAGTCAAACTTTTGGTCAACCTCGCCCAGTCAGTAGGGATGAGTCAACATCCGTACTATTGACGTCAACATCAGTACGGATGATGCTAGCATCCGTAAAATGTACGTGGAACATGTAGAGGATGACACATGTCATGTTGACATCATATGATGTTAGCATGGT
This sequence comes from Picea sitchensis, assembly GCA_010110895.2. NCBI lineage: Eukaryota > Viridiplantae > Streptophyta > Pinopsida > Pinales > Pinaceae > Picea > Picea sitchensis. The sequence goes on from SNQJ01S0031779.1 coordinate 14,274, forward strand.
GACATGGCATCACCAGATGTTGCCACGTGTCACTCATTTTCATCATTTTCTGGTCGACATGTGGACCAATGAGAAAGTTCCACGTTGCAGTCCATACAACCAAGTGGTAGGCCATACGGGATGTGGAAGAAACATGGAATCCATACCATACATGGCAGGCTAACATGGCAGACAGGTGACTGTAAAGGTGAATGATGTGGGCCAATGGTTGGTTGCCACATGGAAGTGGGAAAATGCCCAATGAGGGCCCGTAACCGAATTTTCAAAAAATAAAAAAGGCCCACCAAATTTGATGGCCAAACTTCCAACTACAATAAATATAAACGACAAATCCAAACTTGGTGGCGGTTCAAACCACACACACACACACACACATATATATATATAACTATAAGCACAAAAGGGGAGGCTTGCGGGCTTGACCCTGAGACCCCCCCCTATCCAAACACCTTACATAACATCTGCGAACCGTTGATCCAAACGACTCTGTTGGTTAGTCCACCCAAAATTTAATTTAAATTATTAGTTTTTCCATGGACAGGAGGAGGGTGCTCGATGGTACGGTTGAGCACGTTTTACAATAAAAAGTACAATGAATTAATTGCAGGTTGCAGGCACAAAAGTCGAGACGAGATTTCTCATGGGCCTGAGAGTGCCAGAGTTGTATTGAGGTGTGGAGATATCCATTTTTGGGTAATTCGATGCCATAAATTAAATGGTACTATCTGTTTTATGATCTGAGCAAAGCTTCTGTAGCTTAATTCCATAATGAGGTATACTTATGTATTTTGCCAAATTATTTTGCTGAGTTAGTAAAAAGGCCTACCCATTTGAGAGAAGGACCCATAGACATATTCCACCAGGGATGAACTCTGTTAGAAAAGTTTTTATGTTCATATTTGATGCTTATGTCTCTTCATTATTGATATTTTCGTTCTTTATGGTGCACTTTAATTTTATGCTCATTTAATACAATTCTTTATAACTCACTTCGATGAAAAGATCCTGAATCATGTTGGTATCAGAGCAATCATCTTTTAGCTCAATTTTTTAGTGTGAATGCTTACTAGGGCCAAGCATAATCAGGGTGAAGGAACTCTTAATACTTTCAATCCCAAAGTTGGCTATGCATCCCAAAGGAAGAAAATGGCAGAAGAGGACAAGTGTGATTAATACGATAAAAACTTCCATATGGTCTTTTATTGCATGTTAGAAATGGTCAAGTGAATGTATGGAGACTACGAGAAGAGGATGAAGAATAAAGGGAAGAAAAAGGAAGAAAAATTTGATGATAATGCTTCAGTGAATCAAGGGGATAGAGGAGACCCTCCTGAGCCTCCATCTTCACCATCAAGTTCTAGCTCTTCTTCCTCTAAGCATTCTCATCATTCTAGCCATAAAGCTTCTTTTAAGAAACCATTATTAAATATTGATGTAAAGTTTTATTTTTCCTATGTTTAATGGAGATTCTAATCCTAAAAAGATACATAATTGGATCTGACAGGTTGAAGTATATTTTTGTGTCCAACATATTGATGAAGAGGAAGTTAAAGTGCAATTGGCTTCTCTTCAGCTAGAAGGCACTGCTCTCGTATGGTGGGAGAGAAAAATTCAGGACATAAGTAAGTGTGGTAATCTTCTTTCCTCATGGTTGGCATTTAAATCAGCAATAAGGAAGACATTTTATCCATTGGGTTATTTACATAAAGAAATGATGGAATGGAAAACTTTAAGACAAAGTAAAGGTCAAATTGTACAAAGTTTCACATAATAATTTAGGAAGAAATCGCTTGCATTAAAAATTCCTTTGTATTCTTATGAAACTTTAATGAAGTATATTGGCGCACTTCATAGTTATATTCGTCATACTTTTCTATTGTTTAACCCCACCAGTCTTGACGAAGTTTGTGTGCAAGCCACTCATGTTGAGAATAGGGGAAAGCATGTTCAAGAAGGCCCCACAAAGAAACCTTCAAATCTCCCACATAAGCAGTTTAAGAAGTTTAAAAGGAAGGAAAAAAAGACCACCGCTATAAAGAGAGAAGAAGGAAAACCATATTGCACTCATTGCAAGAAAAGTGGTCATGATGGTGAACATTGTTGGAAACTACATCTAGATAAGAGACCGAAGAAGTTCGGTGGAAATGGGAGGACAAAGACCGTTGCTACAATGCAACAGGATCTTGGTTCCGATTTAGGAGATGAAGGAAATATCACAGCTGTTGGAGTACAAGGTAAAGATTCCCTTCATGCTAGTTCAAATTCCAATAATGAATCTCATGATGATGAAAAAAAGAGGAATGAATTATTTCATATAAGAGTTGTATCTAAACACACTAACATAGATAAATTATTTGATCTAGGTTCCCAAGTAAACTTGATATCTGCAGCACTTGTCAAAAACATGGGTCTTGAAACTAAACCACATCCAAAGCCTTATCCTCTTGGTTGGGTATGTGATAAATCAAAACTTAATGTCACCAAGCAATGTAGGGTTAGATTTTCTATTGCTTCAAAGTTGATTGATGAAGTGGATTTGGATGTTGCATCACTTGATATATGTGGCATAGTGTTGGGGAGTCCTTATCTTTATGATAGAAAAGAAGTATTATTTCATCAAGAGAACAAATATCACCTTACTAAGGGGGGAGTGGAATATATTGTTAGAGCCCACAACATGAGGGTAAATACAACACTTGTTAGTGCAAGAAAAATGAAGAAGCTCATAAACACTAATAAGAAATATATACTCATGGTCATAAGGGAAAAAGATGTTGGAACACCCAACGCTTTTCAAGGATGTGATCCTTCTCATAAGAAAGAATTAATTGATATTGTTTCTAAGTATGATGATATTTTCCAGGAATCAGATGGATTAACTCCTAAGAGGGAAATCCAACATGAAATACATCTTCAGTAGGATTCTCCTCTTCCTAATGTGGTCATGTACAAGATGTTAGTTGTAGAGATGAAAAAGATCAAAAAGAAGGTACAAGGCTTATTGGATCAAGGGGTCATCAGGCCCAAGTCATCTCCTTGTGGTTCTCTGATCATGATGGTGCCAAAGAAGGATGGCACATGGAGAATGTGTGTCGATTACCAGGACTTAAATAAAATCACAGTGAAAAATCGATACCCTCTTCCTCGTATAGATGATTTACTGGACCAGTTAAAGAATGTTGTTTATTTCACTAAGTTTTATTTGCACAGTGGATATCATCAGATCAAGGTTGAAAAATATGATGCATGGAAGACTGCCTTTAAAACCAAACAGGGATTGTTTGAGTTGTTAGTTATGTCGTTTGGGATTTGTAATGCTTTGACAACCTTCATGCGTGTGATGAATGATGTAATCAAGCCATTTCTAGATGATTTTGTGATTGTATATTTAGATGACATTCTTATATTTAGCGAGACTTGGGATGAACATGTAATGAATGTAAAGAAAGTATTGGATACTTTTCAAAGGGAAAAATTGTATGTAAAACTATCCAAATGTGAATTTGATAAGACTTCACTTGTGTACTTAGGTCATATTGTAGGAGGAGGACAATTGAAAATTGATCCTTCCAAGATTGATGTAATTGTAAATTGGCCTGAGCCCAAAAGTGTAACCGAAATACGAAGCTTCTTAGGTACAGTCCATTACTAGAAGAGATTCATTTCAAACTTATCCTTTATAGAAGCTCCTTTGCATGCATTAACCCGTGTGAAGAACACTTTTTCAGTGGGGAGGAAAGCAACAAAAAGCTTTCAAGACTTTGAAGGAAAATATCAGTATCGCACCAGTATTAGAACTGTCAAATCTTCAACATCCCTTTGAGATCGAGATAGATGCCAGCAGGTACACCATGGGTGTAGTATTGATGAAATATCGTAATCATATTTGTTACCACTCTAAATTTTTTAACCAAGTTGTTTTTAACTATCCTACATATGATAAAGAGTTGTATTCATTAGTTCAAAGAGTAAAGAAATGGAATCACTACTTGTTAGGGAGGGAAACAATCATACATACAGATCATCAACCCTTATAGTATCTCCAAGCATAGACCAAACTGAAACAATATTGACATTATAGATGGATGGGTTTCCTACAGCAATTTCATTTGGTAATCAAGTACAAAAAGGGTACGAGTAACAAGGTAGTTGATATGATTTCTAGACCTCCTATCGTTGCTTCTATTATTTTGAAGAATGCTTCTTTATCTCATGATAGCTATGTGGAACAATATGTCATTGATGAATATTTTAAAGAAGTATATGAGAAGCTAACCCATGGTGCACAGGTAGGGAACTATTCTCTGTAGGGAAAAATACTCTACCATCTTGGAATTCTATGTATTCCTACAAGTGAACGAGTCTATGTAATACGAGAAGCTAACACTTCTCTTGTGTCTGGGAATTTTGGGGTAGGAAAAACTATGGATCATATGCATAGGTTTTGTTACTGGCCTTAGATGATAGAAATTGTACCTAAATATTTAAAGGGGTGTGTGATGTGTTCTACTTGTAAGCCCACTAATAGAAAACTAGGGCTATACTCACCACTTCCTGTTCCATCCCATCCATGGGAAAGTATCTCCATGGATTTTTTAGGGGGTTTACCAATGTCAAAAAGCGGTCATGAATATTTGTATGTTGTAGTGGATAGGTTCAATAAGAGGCATATCTTAATGCCATGTAAAAATTATATCACTGCTAAGAAGACTGCTAATCTCTTCTTTCAATATGTTTGGGTTCACTTTGGGTTACCCACATCCGTTATCTCGGATCGAGATACTCGATTCCTTGGGGATTTTTGGACAAGTTTGTGGAGAATGATGGACACCACTTTGAAGAGGAGCATTGTTTTCCATCCACAAACCAATGGAGAGATAGAGGTTGTTAACCGAACAATGGTACTTTTTCTTCGAGGCTACTACAGTAAGCATCCCAAATTATGGTATGAACAAATACCCTATGTACAACATGCTTATAATCGAGCCTTACATTCCTCCACTCAGTGTTCACCTTTTGAGACATGTTTTCGGTATTTACCTAAGGTTCCTTTGGACTTTATGTATGGGAGAGATGTTGATTCAAATGAAGGTAGAAATGAGGATATAGCTCGCAAGTTCATTCATAGGATCCAACAGGTACATCAATCAGTCATGGAACAGTTGGATAAAAGTCAAGAACAATATAAGGCTCAGCATGAAAAACACAGGGTTGATCATCAGTTCTAGGTTGGAGACCAGATATGGCTTCACATCAATAAGGAAAGATTGAAGGGTGAAGGAAATAAATTCAAGCCCATCCATTATGGACCCTTCACTATTTTGGAGAAAAGTGGTACCAATGTTTTTCATCTAGATCTTCCACCTTATATGCACATATGCTCAGTTGTAAATGTGGAGAACTTTAAACCTTTTGAGCCTCCCATGATCATGGATCAGGGTGAGGAAGTTTCAAGACCTTCAGTTGATGTGTTTTCTCCTGAGTACTTGAATGAGTTAAAGGAAGATATCATCCTGGACAGAAGGACGAGGACTTCATGCAGGGTGATGTTGATTATCTTCGAGTAGGATTAAAGGGAACACATACAAGCAAGGAAAAGTGGATTGAGAAGGACAAGGTGAGGGAAATTTTACCTCACTTATCTATTGATTGATGAAAGATTTTGGTGGCCCAAAAAGATCTCAGTGGGAAGGCGTGATCCAAAAAGGATCCATAGAAGAGTAAGGACAACTCATAATTCAGAGAAGCGACTTAGGAAGCTCAGAATGGCCCCAACAGACAAAGAAAGGGAAACAATTCAAAGTTCTCAAAACTCAATGAAATTGGCATCATCGCGAAGAGCGCATCGCAATATTTACAACGATGTAAATGACTCATCAAATGGAGTTATGGATCAAAAGATATTCATGGCCAAAATTTTGGTCAAACTAGCCGAGTCAGTAGGGATGAGTCAACATCTGTACTATTGGCGTCAACATCAGTACGATGATGTCAGCGTCCATACAATGTACGTGGCACACGCAGAGGATGACACATGTCATGATGATGTCATGATGATGTCAACATGGTGATGTGGGAGCACCAGAGGTTGCCACATGTCACTCATTTTTGGAATTTTCCAGTCAACATGTGGACCAATGAGAAAGTGCCATGTGGCAGTCCATACAACCATGTGGCAGGCCATACAAGATGTGGCAGAATCGTCGCTCAAGCAGAGATGCACAAAATAGCAGCGAGGCCCCAGCTTCTTCCCTATTGTGATATGATCAGGTGAGTGCTGGACCATGTGGACATCTCGACCAGGACGATTATCAACGAACATAAGGTGACGATTGGTACTTTCAGGCCAGAACATTTGTAGGAAATGTATAAATTGTCACCCACGCTAAACCTTACTCACAATGCTAAATTTATAGAAGGTTTCAAGAAGAAGGAGTGCGAGAAGTATGCAAAACGTTTATCTGATCTGATCAAAGATTGGGTCTCACACCCCGCAAAATTCAGAGCTGACACTAATGGGACCTATTCAATCTCTTCCGTGGAGCCACAATTCAAGTACATAGCAATGATGACCTGCAGGTTGTATGGGAAGGAAGACACTACCCAGTTTTTCCTCCCATGGGTGCCACTCATTCATACAGTCGTTGAGGGTTTCTCCTTTGACTGGGCCAAACTGTTGTCCGATAGTCTGACCAGTTGAATTACCGAATATTGAGCACAGAGGGAGAGTAATAAAGAAACTTCGTTCTTTATGTTTGCTTACATCATGGATTCCATCTTCTTCATGACACCCTTCCCACTAATGAACTAGAGCTGGGCTCCATCTAATACAGAGCCTATTCATGTCTACCACTCGAAGCTTTGGGAGGATAAGGCCAAAGAATTCATCTACGAGATCTTCAAATGGGTAATGGTGCCATTGCATGTTGCCATCTTTGTCCAGCCGCCTCCCAGGATTTCAAATAGTGTTGCAACCAACCTAAGTAGCATGACAGATTGGTATCTAGAGGTGAAATTTTTGTATATCAGGGTTTTTGGCACCTATGTTCCTCCATATGCTCTACCACTATTCTTTTAAGATAAGCTATTGTGTCGCGAGATCGCTAGACAGACTGTGCTCAGTAGAATCAACAAAGAGCTCAAAGGAGTATAAAAAAAGGCATGGTCGCCCTTCCCTATTCATATTGGTGCGTATTCCTTGTTAGATTTTGGCTACGCCAAAGATGAGGCTACGACTTTATAAGAAATGAAGCTGGTGGATATTGAGTTCAAGAAACATGACCCTAGCGGGGTTGTGAGAAATCACCTGGCGAGTTGTGGCCTGAAGAGATATGAACATGAGGATTCCCTTCATGATGAGATATTTCATGGTGCGAGGTCCTTCTCTGAAGTCCTAAGTCAGATTCAAGCCCTGCCACCCAGAGATATGGCCGATTTTTTGAAATTCCAGGAGCATTGATGGAGTTGTATCCCTTAGATTTTATAGGGTGAAGTCCCAAAGCTTCCAATTACAAAGCATATAGAAGTCAAAGGTGCAAAGGGATCAAGTCCTAATAGGGAGAAGAACCAAGGGAAAACAAGGGAGGCTGGAACCTCAGGGAAAGGAGTCGAAGTCCCCCACAAACAGGAAGGAAACCCCGAAAAGGGTACACCAGGAAAGAAGGCCCAAGGCCAAGCAGAGATAACCTCACAAGGATCAGGTGACTCAATGTCGCTCATATCAGACAAGACGGTCAAAGAGGTTTCCCTGAAACAACCGTCCAATGAAATTGACAGTCCGATTGCTATTATCACACCTTTACAGTTCACAAAGGGGAATCCCAATGTGGGGTAGATTTTCAATGAAGAAATGGCATTTGACAGAAGGTATTAACGACTCAACAAGACTTGCTTGTAAAGGTAGGAACCATTCAGAACCACTTTCAGATGATAGATCAAGGGTTAGAAAGTATTTCCTTTAGGGAAAAAGAATCCAGGGCATCTCGAGTTGCTTTTCAAGACGTTGTTATAGCTACGATGAAGATAGAGATGGTCAACAACTCCAAATTATCCATCGCAGAACAAACTAGAGGGAATATCTTGTTGAAGGCCTGGGACTAGAATATATTAGAAAGCAAGGGGAGAGATAATGAAGTGATGAATTCTTGTGAGGAAACATTCTCTTTGATAAGTGAAAGTTTGCTATACCTTGATAAGGAAAGAAGTGTTGGGATGCTAAGAAAAATCAGTATAGCTAAGCACATGCTGGACATCAAAGAAAACATGTAGAAAGAGCAAGCAGAGATATCCCAGATAAGATAGGTTGATATGGCCCAAGTGGACAAATGGCTAGTGTAGCCAGGTTTACAATTATGCTCTATCATCATGGAAGACCAACAAGTAGGAAAAAGGCTGCCACAGCTGGCGAAGAGTTGTTACACCTTTGAATCAGGCAACCAAGCAGAGCCTTCCAGGTTGATAGCCGAGTTGGTGGAGAGGTGTGTCATTTGCATCGAGCAGGAGAAGGGGTAGGTTTCTGGTGCTAAATAATGATAGATGTCAACCTGTTCTATTTCTAGAGCCGCATGGGAAGAGAAAGGAAGGCGCTCCATCCTTACGAGGGAAGAAAAAGATGAGAATATGAAACACTCCAATTTTCCATTTGTAACTAACAGTTTTCCCGAACGATCGAAATTCTAGATGTTCAAAAGTTTGCTTAAATAAAGAAAAGATTGTAGTAGACTAGGTTTTTTGTGGTGGTAGATTTTAATAGAGAAAGTTCTTTTAAGCCAAGATTAATACAAAGCATATTGAAGACTCCGTATTTCATCAATATTGAGTTATGTGTTTTTCCTCTGTATTTCATGTTTCATGTCATTTTTACATATATGTCTTTGATGAATGTTTTAGCTGCAATTTAGTATAACTTCTACTGTGGTTAGCAGGTTCTAGGTATCTAGTTATTTACAGGTTTTCCTCTATATTAGCTACTAGCGGGTACAAGACCTGTGAATTATTTAGATCTCTACATTATATGCTTTCCTCAAGGTATTCCTGTCTTTTCTTCTTCTGCCACATCGTGGGATTCCTCTGAAATTGATGCCCCACATTGTTGACAGCTCTATGTTTTTGCACTCGGTTTCAATATTTTAAGCTCAGTTATGGAAAATGGCCTTTGTTTTCGTTAAACCCTTTGATTGGATTCACTGAATTTTTCCTGTATAATCTAAAGTTGAGATAAGCACTTTAAAGCATCCACCTTCTTTTAAAGCTCTGTTCTCCCCATGACTGTACCTGTCATAAGAAAACCCAACATCAAACTCGGTCTATTGGATCAAACCAACATCACTTTGAATATTTTTGATACCATACTCAAGACCGCCGCCACCCGGATAGAGCTCGAACGTTCATGGGCCGCCATCGAGTGGGATATCAGCATTCAAGAATATTTGGAAGCTAGACAAAGACAACGTATAGATCGTCCATAGCTTCATCTCCCCAAGTTGTTTCTTCCCCTTCCTTTTCTTTCACTCTTTTTAGATGCTTATACTCTACACTTTATAGCCTTAAGTGTAGACTCAGGAACAACATCTTTCTGGCACCATTGCTAGGGACAGAGAATCATAGTCACTTTCCCCCTGAGAAAATGACATTTTCAAGTTTCATTTTTTGATAGTGAACAAAGAGAGAACACCCTGTTAAGGATAAACCTTCACCATTCACTTGGAAACTCCACTCTTAAGTAAGTTGGCATCCTTTTGGAAGAACAACATACAAAACCCAGATGCCAAATAGACAGTGCCAGTTTCTGACCTAGAAAAAATACTAAGACCAAGAGGTCTTTTTAAACAAAACGTGGTTGCATATCAACCCAAGTCCAATCAGTCTAAAGATAAGACCTCTTTCGAACCTTCATACTTGTGAGAACTTCCTCTCAGGAAAATATCAGACAGTGCCGTCAAAACCAAGATCTCTCCCACTACCTCTTACGTTACGAGGGGCGACACGCCTGCCTCAAAGATCATCCCTATCGATATACCATTGAATCTCAATATAAACCCCTATGTCACTCAAGGCCTGGAAGAAGTTTCCATGTACATGGATTCGACATCGGTGGGTTCTCCCATTTACATATCCTGCAAGTCAGAGGAGCCGAGTCCATGTATACCTTCTTCTCCTTTTTCATATTTCACCTCCCTTGGTAAAAAGTTTCCATATTTCTCCCCTTTCCACCCCAAGGAAGCCAGAGAGTCACTTTACATCTTCGCCAACCCTCTTTATAACACACTGATTTCCTCTCCTAGGTTATCCATGGTCGCCGCCGGAGGAGGAGTAGGGGGAATAGGAGGTCAAGGCCAGCAACCACCTCCCAGCGTTTTCACCAAAGTAGCCACTAGATACACCCCCTTTCTCCTTCCCATACCTCTCCATGATTTACCTGAAAACTATATGAAAAACTTACCCAAGTTCACAGGAGAAGGGGATCTAGCTGTAGCCGATCATATCAATGTTTTTGATCAATTTGCTGATATTCTGGGTCTCGTGCATGAGGACATGTATTCCCGATTGTTTGTCCAAACCTTCGAAGGACAGGTAAGAACTTGGTTTTGGAGCCTACCCCCAGGTTCAATCATATCCTACGATGCTCTAGAAGACCTCTTTCTCAAACAATGGGGTGAAATAAAGGATCATTTATACTATTTAACCGAGTTTGGGTCTTTAAAGAAAAATGGATCTGAAACTATTATGGAATTTATCCAAAGGTTTAACAAGTTGTATAATAAGATCCCTGTTGAAGTTAAACCATATCAACTCGTCGCCAAAGTAACTTTCCCAGGAGATTTTGAACTCGATTTCTCTCTACTATTAAGAGAAAGGAGAGGGGATGCCCTAACTTGAATGCAATATGACGCTGTGGAAATTGAGTCAAACATGATGGCTTCAGGTAAATTAAAAACAAAAAATTGAGATGGGAAACAGTGAAACTAGACGTCTCAGAGAACAAGAAGGTCCCTCAGGATCTAGAAGATCCTCAGATGACAAAATGGATGACATGGATAGGATAATAAAAGAACTATCAAACAAAATCTCGAGAATGGAGCTAGATCAATCCAAAGATGATAAATTTGTTAAGAGAGAATTCAGGAGAAATCCCAATCCTCAGTTCCAACCAAGACAAATTAAAAATGAAGACCAAAATATCCAAGCACCTCTGAAAAATGAAAAATTTATAAGGGGAAATTATATGCAAGAGTTCGAAGACTTGGAAGATTACGTAAATAACTTAGGCGACAACTGTGTACAACCTCACTTGACCAAAGAAGATTATGAGGAGTCCCTGAACATGGAATAATCATCGGCCGAAGACAAAAATAGTGTTGATGATTTCGCTTATCAAAGAATGCCCGACACCATAATGGCCGAACTCCAGCACAAATACAATCTGAGGCCCAGAAACAAACCTGTGTCGACTACGCAACCCAAGAAAATTTTGCCTAGGGATGAAATATACAAGCCCATCCAGAAAGAGACCGAGATGCGAAATAACATAGGGGTAGATTCGCAGAATTCCAACGTAAAAGGGGCTAAAGCCCAAGCAAGAAAAAATAAGGCAGCTGAAACATAGACACATGAAACCAGAAACACTGAAATTAAAATAGTGTTACTAAATAAAATGGATAGGAAGGAGTCAGAGGTTTTGGCTAAGGAAATGGATAAAACCATGGGAGTTTTCTGCCTAGAAAGAAAGATAAAAAATATCAAGATACCGATACGTTTGGTAGAGTTGGAGAAGAATCCTGTGTACCGAAAACAAATAACCAAGATGATAAATTTTTCAGATATGGAGAGTCAGTCCGACATAATAAATCTGGAAGATGACAAGCCTAATATCACTTTTGGTCCACATTTTGCAGGTGCCAGAGATACCATCACCCCTTTCTATATTACCCTGAAGGTGCACGATCAGTTGTTGCATAATTGCATGTTGGACTCTAGGGCCTCTCATAACGTAATGCCCAATCTATTATGGATAGACTATGCCTCGAAATCACCAGACCCTATGGAGATATTTACTCGTTCGATTCAAGGAGAGTTAAGTGCATGGGAATGATTAAAGATTTAGTAGACACCCTCGCCCAGATTCTAGTGAAAAATGTCCTAATGGAAGTAGTTGTCGCCGATATACCCCTGAATTATGGTTCACTATTATCTATATCTTGGGGAGCCAATCTCGGGGGATCCCTTTAGATGGATATAACCTATGCCAGATTCCCTATTTTTGGTGGATAGTTCACACGGTTATATAGGGAAACACAGTTGGAATATACAGTAAGTGATCCAGAGAATCTTAACAATTATCCTATTTACATCGCCGATCAAGACCTGGGAAATTGTATTCTGTCCTTCGACAATACTAAAGATAATTGTACAGAAGAAAGTGACATCGATGAAATCAAAACTGATAAAACAATTAAAAATGTGTACAACACTGGAATTTGGAAAATGTTCTTTTATGGTGCTTCATCGTGCGAAGGGGTAGGTGCGGGAGTTCTTTTCATAGCACCTGAAAATGAATTCATCATTCCCTTCTCTTACAGGCTACAGTGGGATGTAGACTACACAAACAACATTTGTGAATATGAATCTCTGGTCCTGGGTCTGGAAGTTGCCAAGAAGCTGAACATAAGGAACTTAGAGGTCTATGGAGATGTTGAACTAATTGTGAAGCAGGTAAATCAACAATATCTGGTCAAGCACCCAAGACTAAGGTCCTACAGAAATTGCGCCTTGGATCTAATGGAAAATTTATTTTCATCGGTAAAGGTTCATTTCATCCCACACGCCGAAAACCAACAAGCCAATTCATTGGCCAAAGCAGCTTCGACTTTCGCACCCCCTACCACTTTCAAATTAAAATACCACATAGAGGTAAGGCACAACCCATCGATACCAAAAAACATACAACACTAGCATGTCTTCGAAGAAGACAAACAGATTGGAAAGTTCCTAAAAATGGTGGGCGATTTCTCCGAAACCCACATTGACCAGAAAAACCAAAACGATCATACCTGGATTATGCAAAAAGGGGAGGAGCCTCAAGAGATCCGAGAAAAAATTGCAAATCATCGTCTACTAGTGTTAAAAAGTAATCAGATCCCTAAGGGCTTGATGCCTCTGAAAAGGTTGTTTGATTAAAATGATATGCCTCTGAAGTCCACCTTGCAGCCCCAACTGGAGGAGGTCGAAGACTGTGACGTGGGAACCACCAAGGAGCCTAGAATAATAAAGTTATCAAAGTACCTTCCTCCTGAGATAAAAAGAAAGTATAAGGACTTACTTGGGTGGTATAAAGATATCTTTGGTTTTACGATGAGCTCAGAACCTATGATACCTCTTTGATCGAGCACAATATACCTTTGAAACCTAGTGTTAAACCCTTCAGAAAAAAGCTCAGACAAATCAACCCTATTTTATTTCTTGTGGTCAAAAGAGAAGTGAAAAAGCTATTAGACGCAAAAATAATTGTACCTTTCAGGTACTCTGACTGGGCGGTGAACTTAGTCCCAGTTAGGAAGAAAAGAGGGGAGATCAGATTGTGCATTGACTTTATAAATCTAAACAAGTCCTCTCTCAAAGATAACTATCCTCTGCCCAAAATGGATCATGTTTTGGAAAAAGTAGTTGGCGCAAATAGGATGTCAATGATTGATGGGTTTTCCAGTTACAATCAAATTGATCTCAACGAGCTTGATGAAGAAGAAAAAACTTTCACCACCCCTTGGGGCATGTTCATGTATGACAAAATGCCTTTTGGTCTCATGAATGCAGGTGCTACCTTCCAACATGCTATGGATATCACCTTCATCAGTGAAAGAGATAAATTCATGGTTATCTACCTCGACGACCTGACTGTCTTCTTTAAATCTGACGAAGACCATCTATTACACCTAAAGCAAACATTTGAAAAATGCCGAAAATTTGGTTTGTCTTTAAACCCCAAGAAGTCTCACTTCGCGATGCAAGAAGGTAAACTCTTGGGCCACATTATGTCTCAGGATGAAATTAAAATCGACCCTAAAAGGGTGGAAACTATAGACACCATAAATATTCCTAGAAATATAAAGGAGATTCAGTCATTTTTAGGAAAAATAAACTTTTTGAGAAGATTTTTCTCAAACTTTGTTGAAATCATGAAATTGATCACAGGTATGCTAAAGAAGAACAACGAAGTGAAATGGATGTCAGAGGCTAAAGCGTCATTTGCACGCATCAAGAAAGCGATCAGCAAAGTGCCCGTACTGGCAAGCCCTGATTACCTAAAGTATTTCCTGATTTTCTCGTTCACCTCTGAACACACAGTGGTGGCAGTACTTCTCTAGAAGAATGAAGAGGGTTTCAAGTAACCAATAGCATTTTTTAGCAAAATTCTTAGAGATGTTGAACTGAGATACGATATAATAGAGAAACAAGTGTATGATATGGTTAAGGATTTGAAGGCTTTTAGAACTTACGTACTCCAAGGTAATAGCATACGTTCCCACCAGTTCCGTGAAAGATATATTGGTTCAGCCTGACAGTGATGGAAAAAGGGGTCGGTGGCTCGCTAAAATCCAAGAGTTTGACCTAGAGGTAAAACTGACGAAACTAGTAAAAGGACAAGGTCTGGCTAAGATCTTGGTGGAATCAAATTTCATAACACTCGGAATAAATAGCCTGGAAGGATATGAAGGACATGGGGACGTAAATGAGCCTGAAAAACAAATAGCTATCTCCAGAATCGAAGAGAAGTTTTCCCTTTCAGATTGGTATAAATATATAGTGTCCTACCTACTGACCCTGAAATGCCCTAGCGATCTGCCTCCAACCAAAGCCAGGACACTGAAACTGCATGTGGTGAAGTACTGTATATCCGAAAGTCAACTATACTGGAAGGACCCCTTAGTCTTCCTACTGGTTTGTTTGGTAGAATCAGAAACAGAGGGGGTCATAAACAAATTCCATGAAGGAGTGTGCGGGGGGCATCACGCCTGGAGGGCATCTGCTTATAAAATCCTGAGGGTAGGATATTATTGGCCTAAAAATTTCTCGGATGTCAACATCAAAGGCAGAGCCTGTAACCCTTGCCAGTTGTTTGCTGGAAAACAAAATCTCCCAGCGTTACCTCTGGTTCCTGTCAAAACTGAAGCCCCTTTTCAAAAATGGGGGTTATATTTTATAGGGGAAATCAATCCACATTCCAGCGCTCAACACAAATGGATCCTCACCACCATATATTATTTCACCAAATGGGTGGAGGCTATTCCTACTAGGAAGGCGATCGATTCAGTGGTGATAGATTTCCTGGAAGAGAGCATACTGTCCAGATTTGGTTGTCCCCAAAAAATAGTAACAGATAATGTCCATACATTCAAGTCTATGGAAATGGTTAACTTTTGCCAAAAATATAACATCATATTGGGCCACTCCACAGCATATTAACCTCAAGGTATTGGTTTAGCCGAATCATCAAATAAAAGTTTAATTACCATAATTAAGAAGGTGCTGAGCGAAAACAAAAGATCTTGGCATGTACACTTAAGGTACGCTTTGTGGGAAAATTGGATTGGTAAGAAGAAATCCATTGGTATTTCCCCTTTCCAAATGGTATATGGGATTGATGCAGTATTACCTATAAATTTGACCCTCCCAGTAATGAAGCTCTGGAAAGATGAGAAAGAAGAGCCAAACCACATCACAAGAAGAATAAATTAGCTGATTGAAGTCCAACAACGCAGGACCGAGGTGGACGCAAAGATGCAAAAATACCAGGACAACATGAAAGCGTTGTTCGATCATAAAGCCAAAAATAGGGATTTCCTCCCCGATGATTTGGTTTTGAAATGGGATGCTATGAGGGAAGATTCAGAAAAACATGGTAAATTTTTTCATATCTGGTACTGACCGTTCATAATCTCAACTTATGAAGGGAAGAATTCATTTATGTTAGAGAATTTGGATGGTAAAACTCTCAGCACCCCTGTCAATGAGCGTTATTTAAAGCACTATATGCAATAAATGAGTCCCAAATATCCATTGTATATACTGGTTTGTGTTTCCCTTTTTCTTTTTTATAAACTTTTGGTAAGTTCACTTTCATTGCAAATAAAATAGGTTGTTGATTTCCTAGAAGTAGAGACATAATTTTTGACACCTAGAATCCCATAAATCCTGAAGACCTGATACTCTTCGTGTTGTTTCATACAGGCCTCTGAATTACAGCCCAAACTGCTAAAGGAGAAAGGGACGGTTAGGTATCCGGAAATTGGCCCACCCGAAACAGGTGACAAAGAATATTTTTTCGAGAAGAAAATGAAGTGGTAAGGCAAAGGGATGAATTTCCAAAGTATGTGGGTTTTCAAACAAATATCAATTAAACATAGTAGTGGTCTCACAAGTATGATGTATTCACCTGAGTTGGGATTGCATGATAACATCCGGTTTTTGGGGGCCCATAGCCTTCTCTCTTTCCCCTTTTTCACCCTTGGTCCTTTCTCCTTAAGTTATGACACCTGCCCATACCATTCACAGAGGAAAAAAGATTCCGCTTACATTTGGGAAACTAGCAAACGTTTCTGGGAGTGAGATGGTCTTCACAACTTCTCTGTCCCCTACTGAACAAGGCCATGCATAGGCGGATCCTAACTCTCTTAAGTCTTTTAACAGTTTTCAAATGGTTAAGTCTTGCTCAAAAGAAGATCCCTGGAAATGAATTCCCCCCTTTTTCCTGCGGACTAGGGCATTGTGAAGGTTAAGAGAAAGTTGTTCCAGAGCACTCAAAGCAAGTTGACATGCCTCTGTTGTGAATTTTACATAGATATCACCCCTGGTATTATTTATACAAATTGATTGCCCCCACTTTATTTTCCAAAAATAAAATATATGACAGATGGTGAAAGGAAATTCATAATTGATTGCCCCCATCTAGTCCAAAGAGATGATGAAAGGAAATTCATAAAATGATTACCCTCATCTCAACATTTAAATGCATAATTACCCTTTGAAGTGGTGAAAGGAAATTCAATAAAGGGGACCAGATAACTTCAACGGGGTACTGAACAGGCTCGCTGGCAGTGAAGCAATGTCTAAGATATCTGTAAGGTTGTCATACATAAATCATACTATGCTCTGGTAATTAGCTTTCTCGAAACTGGATCTACATCTCAGGTTCATTGTAGGTCTCCTTGATTAAAAGCATGGATTTTACTTCATTTTAATGCAAGCCAAAACCCACAAGACCCGTTGAAATTCCTAAGATTTGTTTGGACCGTCTTGAGCAGACCCGATTTTAATGTCGAGGAAGGGAAAGTTACTGTGGACCAAAGCTAAGCTTAGAAAGTGTTCAGGGTTTGAAAGATTTCCATAATTAAGTTTGAAACCTCAAGGTTCTCTATGTACCCTCTTTCCCAACCAGTTTCTCAGAAGCAAACTGATGACTCCATTTACCCATACAGGCACTCGGTCTACTGTTCTTCTCATCCCGCGAGGAGGTGAGATCCCTAGTTGGAGCCTATGTTGGAGCTGCATTCTTCTAAATAAGTGAGATGTTATATTTAAGCCCAAAAAACTAGTTTTGGGATTTCTCTTATTTCACGACGCTACCCACTATCCTTAGTATCCCGACACGCGAAGTGGCGATAATAGTTATAAAGTTTACCCAGGTTAGTATCAGTAGTAACTTACTTTAAACCTTAGTTAAGCACTATCGTGATTTCGCGACTTGGTGATTTCTCCCCCCAAAAGAAGTACCTTCGTAGCTCCGAGTCACAAAGTCGCGATATTCATTAATTAAGCATGGGTTAATTAGGAGCTTAAGTTATATGATGAGCAATCAACTAAATCGCATCATCACGATTTCGGGTTTTGGGGGCTCAAAGTCTAGGAGTGAAATCTTTCGATATGGAGAACACCGAAAAAAGGGGATTATAGACTAAAACACACTTAATTAAAGGAATTAAACTGGATTAGTCAACACATTAAACAACCTTTAACACGCACCGTCTACGGAGTAAGTTTTAAATGTTTTTGTGTTTTTTCGTGTTATGACTCGTCAAGCATTTATGGCATTTATTTGAATTGCAGTGAGGTGACAGATAGTAGGATCTCGTTTCTAATTCTAAATATTTCTATTAAGCGATTTGACCGTTCTATTGGCAAGGACACCAGGGTTTTAAATGACCAAGATAGAGAGTTGTTCCTTCATTATTTCAGTTCTCATTTCTATTTGTGCGCAGAGACATTTTTCCAAGATAACCGTTGTTTGTGTTTTTCAATTTTTTCGACAGGTGGTCCAGTTGCAGGTTTCTTTATCATGGCTCCACAAAAAGTGCCCAAGTTAGATGTCTAGAGTTTAGGTCAGGATTCATATGTTTTTTCTGATACCTCGCCCTGAAGTATTAATTCTATCAAGACATGGTCATACATTTCTAACATTCTGCAATACGAGTCGATAAATTATTCGGATGATTCTAGCGACAACGAGAAGGATGATTTATCAACCAAATACAAAATCGTCACTCAAGAAGAGATTCACAAAATAGCGGTGAGGCTCGAGCTTCTTCCCTATTGTGATATGATCAAGTGGGTGCTGGACCATGTGGACATCCCGACTAGGATGATTATCAGCAAACAAAAGGTGACGATTGGCACTTTCAGGCTAGAACATTTGCGGGCAATGTATAAATTGTCACCCACGCTGAACCTTAATCACAATGCCAAATTTTTAGAAGGTTTCAAGAAGGAGTATGAGAAATATGCAAAACGTTTATCCGATCTGATCAAATATTGGGTCTCACACCCCACGACATTCAGAGTTGACACTAATGAGATCTATTCAATCTCTTCCTTGGAGCCACAATTCAAGTACATAGCGATGATGACCTGAAGGTTGTATGGGAAGGAAGAGACTACCCATTGTTTCCTCCCATGGGTGCCACTCATTCATACAGTCGCTGAGGGTTTCTCCTTCAACTGGGCCAAGCTGTTGTCAGACAGTCTGACCAGTTGAATTACCGAATATCGAGCAAAGAGGGTGAGTAAGAAAGTATCTTCATTCTTTATGTCTGCTTACATCATGGATGCCATCTGCTTCATGACACCCTTCCCACTAATGAACTGGAGCTAGGCTCCATCTAATGCAGAGCCTATTCATGTCTACCACTAGAAGCTTTGGGAGGATAAGACCAAAGAATTCATCAACGATATCTTCAACTGGGTAATGGTTCCATTGCATGTTGCCATCTTTGGCTAGCCACCTCCCAGGATTTCAGATAGCATCGTGACCAACCTAAGTAGCGTGGTAGATTGGTATCTAGAGGCGAAATTTTCGTATATCAGGGTTTTCAGCACCTCTGTTCTTCCATATGCTCTACCACTATTCTTTCTAGATAAGTTATTGTGTCGCGAGATCGCCATACAGGCTGTGCTCAGTGGAATCAACAAAGAGTTCAAAGGAGTATCAAAAAAGGTATGGCCGCCCTTCCCTATTCATATTGGTGTATATTCCTTGTTAGATTTTGGCCATGCTAAAGCCAAGGCTACGAATTTAGAAGAAATGAAGCTGGTGGATATTGAGTTTAAGAAATACGACCCTAGTAGGGTTGTGCACAATCACTTGGCGAGTTGCGGTCTGAAGAGATATGAACATAAGGATTCCCCTCATGATGAGATATTCTGGGGTGCGAGGTCCTTCTCTGAGGTCCTAAGTCAAATTCAAGCCTGCCACTCGGAGATATGGCTGATTTTTTGAAATTCCAGGAGCATTGATGGAGTTGTCTCCCTTAGATTTTACAGGGTGAAGTCCCAAAGCTTCAAGTTACAAAGTAGACGGAAGTCAAAGGTGCAGAGGACTCGAGTCCTAATAGGGATAAGAACCAAGG
Organism: Picea sitchensis; assembly: GCA_010110895.2. Taxonomy (NCBI): domain Eukaryota; kingdom Viridiplantae; phylum Streptophyta; class Pinopsida; order Pinales; family Pinaceae; genus Picea; species Picea sitchensis. Next base: position 34,169 of record SNQJ01S0031779.1, read on the forward strand.
GAAAATAGGGGAGGTTGGAACCTCAGGGAAAGGAGCCGAAGTCCCCCACAAACAGGAAGGAAACCCCAAAAAGGGTACGCCAAGCAAGCAGGCCCAAGGCCAAGTAGAGATAACCTCGCAAGGATCAGACGAATCATTGTCACTCACGCCAAACAAGTCAGTCACAGAGGTTACCCCGAAACAACTGTCCAAGGAAATCGACAGTCCGATTGTTATTATCACACCCTTATAGTTCACAAAGGGGAATCCCGATGTGGGGTGGATTTTCAATGAAGAACTGACACCCATTTCTGTAGAGGAGCTGCCTCCTAACGAGTTTTTCTTTGATAAAAAAAGAAAGGCTCTGGTGAGGCAAGAATTATATCAAAAAGAGGGTGTAATGGCTAAAAAATTTAAAATCATGATAGATGGGAAGGCCATGAAAGAGGAAGAATTCACAGAAGAGATAGCCGGGACATTAGGGGCTTATTCTACAGACAATCAGTACTCAGTTGAGACTTTGAAGGCCCAATTGAAATGAAAGAATCTCCTGATTAGTAAATTGGAAGCTAAAGTGGCTACTTCTGAAGCAAATACTAAGGATGAGGTGAGGAAAAGCCTCAAGCAAGATCAAATAGCCGATCTGCAAGAGATCCAAAAACTTATATCTGACCTTGAGCAGGTGTGCTAGTTGGCGCAAATCAGCCAAACGCAGGTAAGCTAGCAGGGGAAACAAATTATAGAATTACAATCCAAGTTGGATGTTGTGGAGAGTCAGGTTTTAGACATAAAAAAATTTCAGATCCCAAGCTACCAAAATCCGACAGAAGGTATTAACGGCTCAATAAGACTTGCTTATAAATGTAGGAACCATTCAGAACCACTTTCAGACGATAGATCAAGAGTTAGAAAGTATTTCCTTGAGGGAAAAAGAAGTTGGGGCAGCTCGAGTTGCATTCCAAGATGTTGTTATAGCTACGATGAAGATAGAGATGGTCGGCAACTCCAAATTATCCATTTCATAACAAGCTAGAGGGAATATCTTGTTGAAGGCCTGGGAGTAGAATATATCAGAAAGTAAGGGGAGAGCTAATGAAGTGATGAATTCTTGTGAGGAAATGTTCTCTTTGATAAGTAAAATTTTGCTAGACCTTGATAAGGAAAGCAGTGCTGGGACACTGGGCAAAATCAATATAGATAAGCACCTATTGGACATCAAAGAAAACATGGAGAAAGAGCAAGCAGAGATATCCCAGATAAGACAGGTCGATATTGCCCAAGTGGACAAATGGATAGTGCAGCCAAGTTTACAATTATGCTCTATGATCATGGAAGACCAACAAGTAGGGAAAAGGTTGCCACAGCTGGCAAAGAGCTGTTACACCTTTTAAGCAAGCAACCAAGCAAGGCCTTCCAGGTTGATAGCCCAGTTAATAGAGAGGTGTGTCATTTGCATCGATAAGGCAAAGGGGAAGGTTTCTGGTGCTAAATAATGATAGATGTCAAACTGTTCTATTTCTAGGGCCGCAAGGGAAGAGAAAGTAAGGTGATCCATACTTACGAGGGAAGACAAAGATGAGAAGATGAAACGCTCCAATTTTCCATTTGTAACTGACAGTTTTCTAGAACGATCGGAATTCTAGATGTTCAAAAGTTTGTTTAAATAAAGAAAAGATTGTAATAGAATAAGCTTTTTGCCGGTGGTAGATTGTAATAGAGAAATTTATTTTAAGACATGATTAATACAAACTTAATTGAAGACTCCATATTTTGTCAAGATTGAGTTATGTGTTTTTCCTCTGTATTTCATGCTTCATGTCATTTTTACATATATGTCTTTGATGAATGTGTTAGCTACAATTTAGTATAACTTCTACTGCGGTGAACAAGTTATAGGTATCTAGTTGTTTAAAAGTTTTTCCTTTGTATCGACCACCACCCGGACAAATATCGAACGTTCATGGGCCGCCATCGAGTGGGATATCAACATTCAAGAATATTTGGAAGCTAGACAAAGACAACTCAGAGATCGGCCATAGATTCATCCCCCCAAGTTGTTTCTTCCCCTTCCTTTTCTTTCACTCTTTTTAGATGCTTAGACTCTACACTTTATAGCCTTAAGTGTAGACTTAGGAACACCATTAGGCACAAAAATCGAGACAAGATTTCTCATGGACCTGGGAGTGCTATAGTCGGATTGAGGTGTGGAGACAATCATTTTTGGGTAATTCGACGCCATTAATTCAATGCTACTGTCTGTTTTTTTATTTGAGAAAATCTTATGCAGCTTAATTCCAGAATGAGGTATACTTATGTATTTTTCTAAATTCTTTTGTTGAGTTAACAAAAAGGGCTACCCATTTGAGAGTAGGACCTAGAGATGTAGTACACTAGAGACGAACTCCGTTATCAAGTTTTTGTGTTCATATTTTATGCTTATGTCTCTTCATTATTGAGATTTTCCTTCTTTATGGTGCACTTTAATTTTATGCTCATTTAATACAATTCTTTATAAGTCACTTCGATGAAAATATCCCGGATCATGTTTTGATGGAAATATTCTTTGAGCCAAATTCTTTAAACAAGTCATAAATGGAAAAGTGATATTTATCAAACTTGTCTTAGCATATTCCAAGGAATGTTTTGAAACTTGAACTCCAACAATATCGAGAGGGCCAAGCTATTTCCAATATTTATGAACCATTAAGAGGGTAATCATTCTTAGGCCTCTTCCTATATATCTACTCTGTATATGTTAAATTCCTTGATTCCTTACCTTTGTCAATCCATTATTTAAAAATTGTGGACACTATGCCCTATTTTGCAAGTGTTGGATCATAATTTAGTAGCATAGATAACATTACTAAAACGGCCTTAGAATTAGGATATCATTAACTTGTTTTGAAATATCCCATCCACCACTCCATTTGTCTCTTCCAATCAGCTCAATTTCCATTTCAAAGGAAACTCCAGCATTCATTTCAATTATAAATTGGTTGCAGGTGTCAATGCAATTCCAATTTGGAGGAATAATTTACCATTCTTGGTTTGTAATTATGCTAGATTTATTTTGAAGCAAACAAAAAGGTTCATCACAATTGTAAATCAAGGGTTACCGTATGCATGGTGTGTTTTCAAGGCCGATATTTGTATTCATGCATACAAGCAGAGACATCATCCTTTATCATCTACAACACACATTTTGTGAAGCTACAAGTCTACAATTGTGTTTCCTTTACTCTAGAGGGTTTTGGGTTGAAATTATAGGTTGTGATCCTAGTGGAATATCATTGATCTTGTCACCACTATGTACCTCTGTAGTTAAATATAACACCATTCCAATTATTAGTCATTGCAAAGTCATCACAATGGAAAGTTGTTGACCTCTCATATTTTGGAAAAGATTAAAACACATACTCTTTTCTTAGAAAGAAAGATTGAACTAAACAATAGTTGTTCATAAAAAAGAGCTATCTCTCTATCTTGCTTGATGGAATCTGTAAAAATTTATGAAAACTACTTTCAATGAATCATTTTATATTATTTCAAAATAACTCTATGTGGTACAAATGCATACTTTGTATCCTATGCTCTATTTCTTTGATACTCTACCCCTCTAAGAAACTTGTACATTTTTCATCATAAACCTATGCCTAAATTTTTTTTGGAGTTTCATAAGTATCATAGTGCCAAAACCAATTTTAGAGCTATCTCACCGAAAGTCATAATTAGATGCACATTTCTTCCACGATCACATATTTCTTTCTGCCCTACAAGTTAAAAGGACTTGTATTGTTCTTATTGAAGAGCCATCTTAAAACCATTGTTCAAATTGTCTCTTTAGAAAATTGAATTTTATCCACACATTACCCAAGTAATTTCATATGAGACCATATTGGATACCAAGATAGTTGTTGGGTTCAAAGGAAGTGATCCTTGTAAATATTTTTGAAGGCCATAAAAAACAGAGGTATACATATATATGTGTGGATAATGGTTCAATGTAACTTCAAGATGGGAGACATATTGATAGTTTTTAGTCTTCATGAGAAGCACTCTCACTAATATTTTGGTTTTATTGGTAAAATGTCAATATCCTCTTCAGAGTTATGAATTGGATTTTCTTGCAAAATATTGTATAAACTACGGGACTTCCTAAGAGTCCTAGGATTCTAAAATTGTGTTTCAAATTTGTATACAAGAACTGAAAAATGCAAAATGGGGGAATTATAAGTTTGAAGTTATTACCATTGTTGAAGATTAATATAACTCATATCCATTCCAAATCAACACCTATATGAATTATGATCCATTTATGAGGAAGGTTTAAATTTAGATTTGAATGAGAATATGTATGGGATCAAAATGGTGTCATCACAGAAGGATTCAAAGATGAATATAGATCACATATAATTGATTTTTAGAGTGATCAGGGTAGCTAGTGGGTTAAATTAATTCAATATCAAGCTAGAGGTAAGGCTATAAAATTTTGGCTACATAGTTTTGAAAAAATATTTCTACAAGAATTATTCTTAGCAATCTTGTACATAAGACTGAATCTTCAAAATCAGTTTTCTTTTATTGCTTGCAAAATTACGAGCCAATATGTAGCTTCACAATATGATGAATACACTCGAAAATGGGATTAATTTTTTTGCTACTCTGACCCTCATTTATTGGATTCGGTATTGTGGTATGGTTATGGAGTTGAGGGGTTACCTTGTGTTTATACTTGATGATACTAAGAGGATTATTTTATACATCATAGTAGATACAAGATTTAGGCTATGCATGATGCATCACTCAAGTGCAATAATTGGATTTTGATTTTGATCAAGTGGGGAGGGAAATAACAAATTTGCAACGCCTTCCATGGGTTTAAGAGGTATCTTTACAACTTCAATTTGGAAGACCTGGTTGTTTTGATATTTATTCCATACAACTTACAAAACTCCGCTATCTTAAAACCATTTACAAATTACAAAACCTGTACCATATGATTTTTTTATATCTTGAAATCCATGAATGGGGTTTTCTTGATTTTTTTTAGGAGAAGCATGAAAATATAACGACTATTCCTACAAACTTTCTCAAGAACACAAATTGTATTTTGTGAGAAATTTACAATTTATCAGACCTATAGCAACCTTGAATTTAGTGCATAAAACAATTTTCCTAAGTCTGTTTTGGTGAGTGGAAGCTACAATATAGATGATGAGGTATTGAGGTCTATTTATTATTCATTACTCTCCAATATACACATGAAATTGGGGCATACCCTTGTCACTATAACTCATTCCTGCTTATTCTTACAACATTGTACTTTTTCCTCTTTTACAATTGTAAGGTTATATAATTCCATCTCACCCACATATATCATTGCATTACAACGACATTTATTTTGGATAGAAACAAGCATGGCTTCCATATTGATTAAACCCTATCAATAATCATACCATACATTCACAATGTTATTGTTACTTGATTATGAGAATGTTGCACTTAGGTAAATCCAATGAAACTATTGTGAAGCTTTCCTATTGGTTGGTTGTGTAGCATATTCCTTGACAAACTCATTTGAGATATCATAGAGTGGTTTCAATAACAAAGTTACAAAAGGAATAGGGTGAGTATATCATCTTTTAATGTTTGGTTACAATGATTGGGTCGATGCACAAAACAGGGATATAAGTTTCATAACAAATCATGTGGCAGCAAGGTATCCTTCCTTATGTTTCAAAATATAATAAAAATGTTGAAAATGTTTATGGATATATCCAAGATACTATAAAAAAAATAGATAATTCAACTACTTGGTCAATTCATTCAGGTATCAAGAGTATCTTAAGTGACAATGGGAAAAAGGGTTATGCTCACCAAATGTTGATGGATCTAGTCAACAAGAATTGAGCAAGTCATTGGAAAATTCATGTCAATATTCTGAACTCTTTGTTGAACACCCTATGTGCTAGCCATGAACATGCATTCTTTAAAATGTTCACATGATATTTTCATTCATCATTGGACAACTATTTAATATCCTATTGCTGCAACATGGATACTTATATTTTAATGATGGGGAGTACATTAAATCTGGACTTGTAGAGATGGAAAAATGGATATGTGAAGCATCAAAAAAATATGCAGGGACATCTTGAGATGAATTAAGATGCCTAATACAAGTTGTTAGTTCCTTGGTTATACAACAGAAACCAAATAAGCCTTTGATGAAATTTTACATGATCTATGTTTGGTGTTGAGCATTCAACAATGATACCTTATTGGGAAAGAAAATGATGTATTCCATCAACATAAATCTTAGTTGGATAGTAAAGGAAATTGGAAGGATATTGACAACATAATTGGTTCTTATCCATTGGAAAATGAATCATTCTAGTAAAGGAAATTGGAAGGATATTGACAACATAATTGGTTCTTATCCATTGGAAAATGAATCATTCGACATATGTCCTTACAACTTGGTACAGGGTTGCAAGAGGGCATGCAACATATCAAGTTTGGGGGAGATTATGAGTCACAAAATTACCATCTTTTAATATTATCTTTTACTCATTTTTAATCCTTTTCCGCTCATCCATAACCATGTATTATCCTATTTTAATGCTCATATGTGATATCGAGGCTCAAAGTGTTTTCCATCACATTTCTTAGCATTTCATTGAATTTGATTAACATTGGGGAGAATTAATGTATTTTCTCAAGTTAATTTTGGAATTCGTGACTAATGTGTCAACAAGTTGTTGTAGGTTTACAAGTTGATATTTCTCAAAGTCCCCTTTCAAGCTTAGGAAGAAAAATTGCTTGGCTCCAATATGTGCATTTTCTGAATATTTGGCATATCTGGCACATAGATGTAGGACAATGGTTGATGTAAAACGATATAGAAGATGATTATTGCCATTATGAGAACATACATCACTTTCATGGAACCAACACCGAAATATTTGAGGAATTTGTGGGAGATAATTCTACTTGGTAATTTATTAATAAAAAATGCCACAAATTCGAGCACCCAATAATCAAGTCAAAAACAATTAGAAAGTAGCCAATCTTCCAGTAAAAGAATTGATGGAGGATCCATAAATTTGGTGTTATATCTATTTGGGGACATTCATAGAATATGAAATATATTATTTTAAATGCAAGAGGGTGGATTTCTAAATACCCACGTCTGAAAACATGTTTTTCCTTATTTGTGTGGGATCCAAATACATTTTGATAGCTACAACTCAAGAGGAAAATGAATTTCAACATATTCATGGCTCTTGCATGTATTTTGGGAAAGTTTTTGTAATCCACACAACCAATGATGAATTTGAAACCCCATGGTATTCTAAATTCGATGGGGTTAGCTAGGAACTTCGAACAATCTAGTTATGAGTTGTAGATTTAGAAAATTGTTATAATCACTTGGGAATATCTTATCCTCAAGTGGGTTTTAGTTTCAAGCAAGATTATGTATAAAATAGAGTTCCATCTCCATTCCAAGGGAAGGACTCTAGATCAATGTCCAAATTTGTGATGGAATAAATTACCAGTTCTTGAGATCCGATTTTCAAATTAGATTATAATTTTCTCATCTTTTCGTTGGTGTTTAACCAGTGTGTGTTGTTGTAGCTTAAGTTTGCTTATTTATTATCGAAGGAAGATATCACTCCATGAGAACAAGGCGTTGTCCGATAATTTAATTCTCTTTTATAATTTCAATTCAAGTAATTTTCATTTTGCAAGCATGATTTATATTCTTGAACAATGTGATTTGTTTTGTTGAAGTGTGTGGTGTATTTACTTTCTGCAATAGCATTTCAATTCATTGATTATTTTTTATCAAAGTTGGTTCTGAATGTAGTGGGAAGACCTCGTGTTAAACATTAATCCACAAAAATCCTAAGATATTGACCTTTCAAAGATCACCTACATGTGTGAATTTCACCTCAAGGTATCTATGGGGGAATACATAAAACCAAGTTTCTATATTCATGGGGGAATATGAGGAATTCATCCTTATTGTTTACTTAACATCTATTCATATATTCTATGTGAAAAACCATAACATTTGACATAATAATCCTACTTAACCATTCAACATATGTGAAACATCATTAGATACATATTCATACTAATCATTAATAATCCATTTTATGTGCACAATGAACATAAAAAAAAACACATCATAACAACATACACATCAAAACACACTTGGATGCAATATGGTTCACCCCAAATTGCTTACCCACAATGAATTATTTCTATGTTATTCATTCATAGTCATTATTACAATGGGTGTGCACTGCACTCATATAATGATATTCAGTAAAAGCCCAAACCTTCCCAAGCCATTCTATTTTGTAGTGCACACATACATCTCAATTGATATTCAACTAAGATCATACTCATCAACCAAATCAACTCACACATAATTCTCCTCCAAAAACTCTCACTCTCGAATCCCATAACTAATTTCTACCCAAAAACCCATACACATTTATAGTTTTACAATAGGGCTTTAGTTTCGGTAATGTGGACAAAATGTCCCAAACATCCTAACTAAATTCTTCCTTTTGCATGCTAACTCCTTAAAATATGCTAATTGTCTTCCACGTGAGCTACTCCTTTTTTGACTTGTCGCGTGGTCTACTATTGTGCGACTCCCAAAACTTACTCAAAATTTCCTACTCCAACAACCCCCAACACTAACCTGTGGATCATCCCAAGCCACCAGCTTGCTTCCACATTTTCAAGAAATTATGAAATGTTTCTTTAGTAGTATCGACCTTTTATTTGACTCAGGTTTTGTTGAAATACTTCCTCACTAGATGTACCGTAATTTGTGTCTTCAAATCTTCTTGCCCTGTGTTTTCCTTGCCATGCCTTGCACAACTACAAAGTTCTTATGCTATTATGAACACTTCTTCCTACAATGCTTCTGTCTTTTGTGCACAAGCTTACTACTTCACCCTCATTTGGTTCATATTTAAGTATAGTTTCTAATTTTCCGCCATTGTGGTCATCATCTCTATTGGTGGCAATGTGGGAATGACTTCCTTAAATTTATGCACCTTGTCCTGTGTTGTTTGTAAATTTTTCCCAATTTATTGTAGTTCTTCATCTTCTGTTAATTGTGTCCAAACTCTTCTGCTTTATGCATAAATCTTTGCACATTCGACTTCTATATTCTCGGAGACTCTATAGTTGTTGTCACCATATTTTCTCTTTGTTCCCTTTTTCTCCCTTTCCTCTTATGGGGTATTCGGTGTTTGGAACACCTCTAAATCATTAATATTTGTTCAGAAGCCCTAAATGGCTTCATCGATCTTCGTAATTTTTTATTCTAAGGGGGTGTCTGATTCTACAAAGACTTCTAGAATTTGAGTGTATACCCTCTGTACCATTTGTTGCAATCTCTCCATCCTCTACACAAATTCATCTTTCTCCATCCTAATTTGATCACATTCTGCTTGTAATGCATCCTTATATGCAATAGCCTTTGTCAAATCCATCTATGTTGACACTGGATGCACTTGAATTTCCTTTGTTATGCTTGTATGCAACCTATATAACAATTCTATAGGTAGCTGAGATAACACCAAGTCAATATGAATTAGTGTCTTTCCTTGCTCCTTCAATTTCGGCCCTAGGGAAACTAAATGTCTTCACTGCTATTTTCATTACCCGACGCTCTCCTGATGTTGTCACTAAGTGGGATGTCCTTAGTTTCACCTCTGTCATTGGCGTTGTATTCTCCATTTTTTCTTGTTCTCCTATGTTGACTGATGCTAATATTATTGTTTCCAAAAAAAAAATCAACGCGACAATCTCCTCTTACACATTCACATTCCTTTATTGTTGTTTTTGTGTTGTGTGCTCAAAATATTCATCAATAGCTTCCTTTACCTGATCTACAATCTTCTCTAAGTCATCCTATGATAGGGCCTAGGTGGCCACTCTCTTTAACTCCGCTTCCATTTTCTTTCTTTGTGGTACCGATCTCTTCATCTCCTTTTCCTTTCACTTCTTCTCCATGCATGGTACTATCGTTGCTCTTGCACTATTTCCTTCTTTTTCCTTCTTCTTCATCATCTTCATCTCCTCCTCAGCGTTGTTGTGTGTTGGGCTTCTCTGTTTATGGAATCTTCCATTCAACATCTAAATCTTCCATAATGTGTCCCATATCTTATTCAATGACCCTGTATCATGTGGGAAACCATTCCTAACTTGGGTCCTTCCTTGATTGGATATACATGTAATGGCACCCTACCTTAAATCATGCAACTTGTTTGTAAGCTTCTACCACCTATGGTAAAATGCGTGGTGTTCATGCGTGTTATCACTCCAAGAAACCCTTAGGGTTGTAGGCTAAGGATGCTTGGTAACTTAAGGAATCAATAATCAATGTGTGTGGATCAATGCAAAAACTGAGGATTGCTAATGAGAAGAGCAACTTATCATGCATTTGAATGAGCCAAAGTGCCTTTAGAAACCAATAATCAGATGTAGTAATTTGGAATGGGGTATGAATAACACTATTCTAGATAACCAAGTACATTAACATGTATCGCTACAAAGATAGTAGAGTTCACCTCAATTCGACCATGAGCCACAAATAAGAAGACATTTACGCTCTTACTAGCCGGTGATAAATTAAATCAATTACTGAGCAATGAAACACATGAGAAAAACTGATATTAGTAGCAAAAGAAAACTGTGATTCATATCAAAATAAGAGTCCAAGTACATAGGCCAAATGTATCTAAGATTGAACCCTTTAGTGCTCTAAGCAATGTCTTTGGTTTTATAGCCTTTACAATCAGTTTCAGATCCTAAAACAATGGATCTGATATTATAAAAATAGAAAGTCAAAACTCATTTACAAAAGATAAGGAGAGATCCTCAAGATGAGGTCAACCTCTATCTTTGGTCTTCAAACATTGGTTGAAAGTTGATGAAGTGTGCCTAGCCTTCCAAGGCTCTTTTATCTGTCCCTTTGAAAGTGGAATTCCAATTTGACGATGTGTGCCAAAAAATCCCTATCATTTTGCTCCTGAAAATCACTCAAAATCTAGTCAAAATATTCCCTTTTGACTTTCATCTCCAAGAATGGTCTTTAGATTTTTATTTGATAATTCATAACCAACTTATGAAAAAGGTTTCAAATCATTCAAACCCAAAAAATCCTGATATGGGTGAAAATTTGGCTATTCCGGGCTCCTGATGTGCTTTCCACGCCTAACTTACTCCGAAATTGCCTCCTTAGTCAGTCAAAGCAACTTTCCACAACTAACTAGTCATAATTCTCGCTTTCCTCAAGACTGGTGAAAGTGCAGATTTTTTCAAAATCAAATTTCTCAATCATGGAGAGTCCGCTTTGCATGCTTAAATAGTCGATCGACATCTACAACCTCGAATTTCCAATGGTGCTTTCAGATTTGCATTTGGTTTTGTAAGCTAGTCAAATCTTTCCTACAAGATTAGGCATCACTTCAAAATGCCGCTGCTTTTTGGTTGCTAACATCCGGGTTCCTTAACCGGATGGAGACGTTCACGAGGTCTCTAAGAACCTAGCAGACTTTGTGCCTTTATTATTGGGCCATGGATTCATTCAGCCTCTTTTAAGTGGTTAATGAGCACACACAGTTCTCGCCTAAACCATCGAAAATAGAAACTTACCCAAAATCAAAACTTAATGAATCTCGACTACCTGCAAGAGTACAAAGGAAATATCCCTCTGCTCTGTTCTACACTTAATTTTCTTGGTGACTGACTGATTTATCCTATTCTATTTCCCCAACATGTGAAGCTACCGTGCTTCACTTCTCATGTTGCTCATTATATGGTCAATGCATGCAACACAGTCTTGCACTCTATTGCAAAAGTTTCCCATAAAATCCTTCAGCTTTAGAATAGTAGACATCCTTCAAGTGTAAATCTTCTTCCCGGAAAAGACCTGCAAGAAACGTTACATATACAAAAGGAGGATAAAATGAATGGTAACAGATATTTGTAAAACCATAGATCCAGTAGCCAATGCCAACCCCATATGCTAGTAAGCCACAACCAAATGCAGATATGGTATTCAACAAAAATAGTGCAAAGATGTAGTTGTCTATATATATTCAGCCCCACCAAAGTTGATGCGCCTTTTTCACCTTTGTCAATTCCAGATATGTTATCAGCAAGAAATGGAGGAACTTCGGGAAAAAAGTCAATGCCTGCCAAGTGCTGAACCCATTTAAATGGCTTTTGTGCTCTTTCTTTCATCATATGCAAAGTTGAGACTTTAAGACGCCAGAACTATCCGATGAGGAAGCTCAATCCCAGTATTATCTGGAAACAAGTTTATAAAAAAATTGTTCTGACTGCCTCCTCAACACCATTAACACCAACACAAACAACATGCAGCCTTAGCAAGTATTCAAATTTCAGAGTGACCAATTTGCTAGGCTTTGTCCCACTAGTCGGTTCATCATCATAGACATGAACAATGACAGTAAGGGGTGAACTTGATAATAACCGGTTGCATCCACATTCTCCTTGATCTGCACCTTTTAGGCCTTTTTCTCCGTCTTTGGGAATCATCCTCTTATTGACATTATGCAGAGCTTCATATTATACTGATGTCTGTTGCTCGTATGTGAAAATTATGTTTTCAGTGTCATATAGATTATATAGCAAAATCATTGAGAGCAAAGCACCAGTCAATTGGTTTGAAATCAACATATTACTGCTTCTATGCCTCGCAAACTTTCAAACTCATAACATACCTCCAGGAACAAACATTTCCCTAGCTTAATTAAGATGTGACATACTCAAGCAACATTATTGACACGGCCTTCAGGGAGATGCCACATTTATGTTAATAAGTCTATGAATATGTCATGCTGTTGAGGGCAACAATAAAGTCACTGAAAAAATGATTCTCTACATACCACTTGTTAGTGAGCTCCAGAGGACCAATCAAAAGTTCTTCCTCCGCAGGATAGCTAAGCCGTGTAAGCAAACCCTTTGATAGATGAGATGCAAAGAAGAACCCGTAAACAACAAATTTCTATCCCAAAGCATGCCAGAAATGCTAATTTATGGCGATTTTGTTCTTGGACACCATGATGATGAACATCATGTATCCTTCCTCGTATTCTCTGTTGACTATTCACACTATCTTTACCATTCCCATCCTCAGGGTTTGGCAAGAGGAAGTTAGACAATCCAAGCATCCAACCCATAATAGAAAACCAATGAAAAGAACAGTATTAAAAGTTGCCCGTGGCCTAAAAGTGTTCAATGGAAAATGGAATACATATATGAAACAAAAGTATGTCTGCTGGGATCTCTTGTAAATGGATCTGACATCGATGTATCTGAAGGGTATAGTGAAAGTGCCAAAAAACATTGTGAGTTTTACTGGTAGGAATACCAGCAAGACAATCAAGCTTCCATTAATCACAACAAACAACAAATCCCTGCTGCAGTCCTGGCTTCGTGCATGTTTATGTATGACCCTATCACCCTCACCCCTACGGGCCTCCTTGTTTCTCTTCTTCGCTTTTCAATGCCTTTACCGGTGACGAAATCCCAAAACCCTCACCAGGATAACTTCACCGAGGCTCGCATGCATCTCCGACCTGGTATTTGACCACTTTGTCTGGTCGACGACGGTAATTTATTTATTTCACTTAACGGAGATGGTTAACTGTCAACCGACCATTGGTTCACCTGATAACCCAACTGTTCACTCAATCGGATTTCACATTCTTCCACTCCATCCATTATATGGTGTGTATTATGGGTACAAGTGGAAGACACGGTTGAAAACAAACTCAACAACTACCAACCAGAACGAGAGTCCAAATATTCACGAAATCTCAACACACATAGAATATCATTGACATTCAATCAATCAAGGCGGAGATTAAGAAAAAACCGTGACTCAACTGACCTATATGAAAGAATTTCGGATGTTTTCTCTCGCCATCTCCTCACAATCTATTCATGAAAATTTAATTTGTACGCGTCCTCCTCATCTGCAAAACCAAAAACGTAAGGCATGTTCCCAGATGATACTAGACTAAAAAGATTGAAAAGATCACCACAGTTTTGTTCTGTCGGAAGGCTTATCCCATCCTCTTGTAGCTCTTTTTGAAAGTGATTTATCCAACCTGCAAACCTAGAATATTTTTCTCCTATCCCTATAGGAAAAGGGGACGCAGAATCATCATGGAAAAACTTGGCGAAGGCATAAATGGTTGAACACCATGACCAACAACCACAAGTCCATGGGCTCTGCAAAGACATCAAATTCATTATATCACCGAAGGGTATCCACTAACACCTTCGGTAACTCATTGTCTTCCGAGGAATTCAGGAAAACAATTTTGATGAGTTCCACAACATTTGCCAATGCAAATGACTTATGCACTAGTTTTCAAGATCGAGATCCTCATTCTGAAGCAATTTATGCACTTTCTTTGGTATTCGGCGACGATTTGTCCTTGATCTGCCTCCTCCAATATTCACCTGATCTGTTGGATGCTCATCATTAGAGTAGGAAGACACCATGCAACCTATAGAGCCCATATTAACCTCAATTGCAACACATGCAGATGCAGAGAAAGATACATTATGTGTACCCACTACAGAATAATGTTCATGTTGGATACCATAAGCAGGACCAACACTATTATCTATGGGAACATTTGAAGTTAATTTCTCTAATGGAATAGACTCGGACCATTTTGTCACATATGAGGAAGAACCCCCAACCTTTCACTATACTTAACTTTAGCCATGGATTTCGTAACTTCATAACCTCATTAGCAAATGCAATACTTTTGTCTTCAAAATCATCCCACAAGGTATACAACTGACCAGGATTAGCAGAGGCATTCTGACTACGAACAAGACTTTCTACCAATGATTTTACAAGACCTTTTGAGATTCCTACATTATCATTGTCTAAATCTTGCTCTCTTTTTAGTTGTTGAAGGTGCTTTGCATACCGTGTGGAAAACAATGTACAAAGATTCATCAAAGCTTCCCTAACTCTTAGTTCATGCTTGAAAGAAGCAATTCTTCTTCGCCAAATCGGAGAAGCTGGCAAACCAAGTATTGCAACCCAATCAACAAGATGAAATCGATCCCCCAAGGATGCTCTGTATCTTGCATAGCTAGTAATCAAAGATCTCTCTAAACTGTCATTCCAGGGAAATCATCTCTTTCGCATAGGCTTTGGAGGAACAACATACTTTGCTCGTCTTTCAACAATGTTTTTTCCTCATTATTCAAACAATGACTGAAAGAAATCTACATGCTCGTAGGATGAGCTTATTTTTTTATCTACTCCTACATCTAGCCAATAGAAGTATATTGATCAAGTAAAACAGGACTTCCAATGCAACCATGTCAGAACCGGATGATGGTGCATCTTGTTTGATCTTACCTTGAAAAATATTAGAAACCATAACATACGAAAATGGAGTTTGACAGGGCAGCAGAACCAACCTTCCTTCAAAGACAAATTGGCATATGTTCTACTCAAAGACTCGCAATATTCATCAAAAGGATCAGTGAGGCTGCAAAGAAAAACTTCTTCCTATTGTTTGAGCTGAACGCAAAAAATCTCGGTATTCTCTTTTTACCATGAAGACCTGCACTTTCAGCCATCCTCAGAATCTAAAAATGCTGTATACCGACATGTACTAATCATGGATTGTTTGATATCTCCTGCAGATTCTAGATCAAGAACCCATGGGTATCGATGGTGTCTTGCAAAAGAACAACCGCTCTCAATTTCTTTCGATAATCAATCTATATCGCTAACTTCTTTATCAAAATCAAGCCTTAATCCCATAGTCAAACTATAAGAGGTATCTAATCAATGACAAATGTGTTCATAATATGACTATCACCAACATCTTTACAATCTGAAGAAATGCTAATTGAATGTTGGATGTGGAATGCAGATTCTTTACAACAGTTATAAAAAATAAGATCAGTTGAGTAAAATTTCTCGTAATATGAATTGAAGGCCACATGAAAATCCTTCAGAGGTACCGGATACTTTCAAAGTGATTGTGGAAGAGATGGACACCATTCACGAGCATTTCTTCTAAAGAAAATTTGAACATCTTGATTAAGACATCTTCGTGAAGAAAACCATGTTCAAGCATGCACTTATGAAAATTGAATAAGTGCTTACTGGGATTGTCATGCTTGCTTCCTCTGAATTTTTGGAAGATAATCATCCCATTCACTCAGAGAGTTTCCAGACCGGATGTGGTTCCGGCTATATCTGAAAAATCACAGAAGCGTACCTCTTAGCTAAGATATTTTCCATTTCATACTGAGTCACCAAAGGATTTCTCAACAATGGAGTCGCCATCAACTGGTCTCCTTCATGGAGTCTTCAGATAGATAATTACAACCAAATTATGTCCAATCTTTGTCTATCATAAAGTCAATCTTGTCAGTTTCCCAAGGAAGTCGAAGTCATCTCCTCTCCACTGCAAGAATCCGCTTCATTTTGTTATCACTCCAAGAAAGTCCTTAGGTTGTAGGCTATGATTATTGGTAACTTAAGAAATCAAATAATCAATGTGTGTGGATCAATGGGATAACCGAGAATAGATAATGGGAAGGTTAACTTATCATGTATTCTAATGAGCTGCTTTTGTAGTTCAAATAATCGCATGGTAATTTGAAATGGGTATGAAGAAATTATTCTAGATAACCAAGTACATTAACATGTGGGGTCATACAAGATAGTATTCATTCAATTCAATTCATGAGCCAAATAAGAAGATGACAGTTCTTAATAGCTGAGCTAAATTGAATCGAATTACAGAGCAATGAAACACATGAGAAGATCTGATATTAGTAGCAAAAGAAAACTGTGATTCATATCAAAATAAGAGTCTAAGTACATAGGCCAAATGTATCCAAGATTGAACCCCTTAGTGCTCCAAATTTCTTTGGCTTTATAGCCTTTTACAATCAGTTTCAGATACTAAAACAATGGATTTGATATTCTAAAAATAGAAAGTCAAAACTGATTTACAAAAGATAAGGAGAGATCCTCAAGATGAGGTCAACCTCTATCTTTTGGTCTTCAAACATTAGTTGAAAGTTGATGAAGTGTAGCCTAGCCTTCCAAGGCTCTTTGATTTGTCCCTTTGAAAGTGGAATTCGAATTTGATGATGTGTGCCAAAAATCCCTATCATTTTGCCCTTGAAAATCACCAAATCTAGTCAAAAAATTCCCTTTTGACTTTCATCTCCAAGAATGGTCTTCAGATTTTTATTTGATAATTCATAACCAGCTTATGAAGAAGGTTTCAAATCATTCAAACCCAAAAAATCCTAATCTGGGCGAAAATTTGGCTATTCTGGCCTTGACAGGCTTTCCACAACTAACTTACCCAAAAATCTGCTCCTTAGCTGTTGAAAGGCGCAGCTTTCCACAACTAACTAGTCATAATTCTGCCTTCTGCGCTGGTGAAAGTGAAAAAATTTTCAAAATCAAATTTCTCAGTCATGGAGAGTCCATTTTTCGTGCTTAAATAGTCGATCGACATCTACAAATCCTGAACTTTCCAATGGTTCTTTCATATCTATATTTGGATCTCGGGAAGCTATTCAAATGTTCCCTACAATATTAGGCATCACTCTTTCAAAAATGCTGGTGCGTTTTTGGTCGCTAATACTATTAATGTTCTCCCAAGTATTCTGCTTATATATATAAAGCTATATTATTATAATGTTGTATTTCCTTGTGTGCAATATTCCACAAGTTGGGATATCTTGATTCAAAGCATGGATTATTGGTTGCTGATAAAAATTGGGAGTCTTCGAACTCCCTCCAAGCCACTATTTCTATTACTATAAATAACCATGAATATTGAAACTCCATACTCAGTCTTGAGCTTCCTTGCAGTCTACCTGCAACTGGTTCACTAAGAAGGCCACTTAGTTTATCTGTATGCCTTCAACGCACTTCTCTGTTGCTTCTATTGCCCCTACTGGCACTTGATCCATGCAACATTTTCTTAGTATTTTTCAAGCTAAAACTTGCATTGCAAGATAATACTTGCGTTGAAAAATTGATACAATAGTCATTAATATTCATCACATTGAGCCCACACACTCCTATGAATGATATAAATTTCTCTTTCATCTTCTCTAAAAATTCTTTTTCATTTGATTTGTATGTAAACAATGGTGATGGGTCCTCCCCTGCCATTAGAAATCCAATTATTCATGAAATCTTTTTTGTGTCAATGGATACAACTCTTTCCAACCATTGATATCCGCCATGGACTCAACTTAACAACATCTTCATGCAGGTGGTGATCTCGGTGCTCCTACCAAAATGCGATATTTGTAACAAATTCAGGATCCTTGATTTTTCCAATCATGTGGCCCAACTATTTGGATCAACTCTAATAAACGATGTATTTGGATCAATGAAGGTATTAAAATATTTCCTTGGTGCTAAGTCCTAGAACTTATTTTCATCTACAAGATTGTGATCTTCAAATTTCAGACTCATCACTACACCTAACATGTCTCCTTCAACTATGACTCGAGGTGGAATTTCAACTCCACGAGGTCATATTTTCTTCCTTCTTTAATTTTACCGGCTTTGATGATGGCTTTCTTGGTGGCACATAATCCCTTGGAAATTTTGTCGAACTCGGATATGATGAAGATGTTCCTAAAGTCTCTTCCTGTACCTATAATATCGATGGCTTAGTAAGTTGTTTCTTCATATGTGAAGTTGATGTCACGGCTTCTTTGGGTGGAACCATATCTCTCTATAACTTCTCTCTACAATTTTTCTTACTCATCCATGTCTGCATTTTCTTGACTCTCTTCTCTTCACTACTCTCTATCAAAACTACAAATAACAATAACTTCTGGTCGTTAACCCCTCAACCATTTTTATCACTTGTTTCTATTCTTCATGCCCAAAAATGTTGTCCAATCCTCTTACATTCATATTCAATTCTTACCTTAACCTTTCATTAACTTTGTATCCTCGGTGGATTATGCATTAGATTTTCCAGCCTGTCAAAATCTTCTTTCCATTCTTCATTTATGGTTATGTGATGCCACTACTTCGTTGTCATGTCTACTCTTAAATACTTGTCCCATCAAGTTTTATAATTAATTCCTTCAACTTCCTTCTGCATAAATCTCCAACCATGTGATGCAGGAGCATCTCAAGCGAGCCAGTGCGGAGACAAAAGACAGTTGGAAAAGCACCCAGCGCAAATTTTGAAAATGTCTTGAAACATATGAAGTCATCAAGTGGATGCAAACTTGTAAAATGTAAATGGACCTTGAGTGATCCTCTCTCGTCCTTAGTAGGTAGGAGGCATTTATGATAGTTAATGCAAGTAGATAGAATTTAATTCTAGATTAGACAGTTTTAGAGTGAAAGAGGGAAACGAGATATAGACACCCTCATTGTGTATTGTAAGAGGATGATTCAAATTTAGAGCATAGATCATAGTAGCGAAGAACATTTCCAAGAAGAGAAGAGCATACAGAGCTGGAACAGAGAACTTGCATTTGAAAAACACCCATGTACAGAGATTTGAATTAATAGAAGAAGTCTTAATTCAGATTCATGGTGTTGTATTTGTTTCTTGTATGGGTATGCTAAATGGTATGTTCATGGTTTTATGAAGAAATGTATGGATCAGTCAACTTTCAAAAAGGTACCATGCTCATATTTCTCTTCTCTCTTCACAAATTGCCCAACACCAACAACCAAGCATGGTGAATATTCAGGACTACACTCCCAAGGATTCTAAATTCACTACATCTCAATCCAAAGGAAATAAGGCACAAAAACAAGTTTCTACATATCTTCAATAAATAAGAGAAGAAGAACATGAAGAAGATTCTCTAGATAAAACCATTCAGAATCTAGAAGAGTCAAATAAATAAAAGGAAACATTAATGACTGAGTTATGGAGAAACCTTAAAATGCAAAAGGAATAATTGAACTTTCTCAAAACAAAAAGAGATGAATAATGGGAAAGAAAAATGTTCAATCATGACACAGAAATTGAATCTAGTGAATTTAAGAATATCAATAGATTTGAAGACAGACTAGTGATTTATGTGGACATAAAATTCTTAGGATATCTACAGTACACATTAGATGCACAATTGGATACAGGTGCTATGAATTCTTGTGCAAAATATGGAGCAATACCATCCTACTATTGGAAGCCTATTAACATTTCTTTCAGAGCAGTGAACAAGACTGAGATCAAAATCCAGTCTTTTGCCCCAGATTTCCCAATAATAATTCAAGGAGCCAAGGTAACTATCAATCTTTATTGCTTTGATACTTGAGCATATGTCTTGCTAGGACAATATTTTGTAAAAATAGATGTTTGTCGTTTACTATAGGAAGTAATTCTGTACAGATTACAGTTTTGGGAAAAACTATAACAATTCCCAGCAAGTCCTCCTATGAATCTAGAATTGCAGTAAAGAAATCTCTCCCTCAAATAGAAGAATCTGTTGAAAAGCTAGTTTGAATCCAAAAGATAGTGAACAATATAGAGAAACATGGATTAGCAATAATAAAGGATGTCAAAGAAAATATAGAGAAAGATTGTACATCAGAACATCCTAATGGCTTCTGGACAAGGGAACAATATTTTGTCAGCCTTCCCTACAAAGAAGATTATGTTGCAAAGCCACAAAAGGCTTCAGCCAATCATATGTCTCCCACTGAAATGGAATACTATCATAAGGAGATGAAATAACTCTTGGAAATAAAGCTAATAGAAACCAGTAGAAGCCCTTGGGATTGTCCGGCGTTCTATGTGAATAAACACAGTGAACAAAAGCGAGGAAAACCTAGAATGGTCATAAATTACAGAGCTTTAAATGAAGCTCTTCTCCCAATCATATTTCCTCTTCCATCCAAAGAGTTATTATTCTCTAAGATTGGTAAATGCAATTTCTTTAGCAAGTTTTATTTGAAAAGTGGATTCCGACAAATTGGCATAGTCCCTAAAGATAGGTACAAGACAACCTTTGTGGTACCTAACGGACAATATCAATGGAAAGTAATGCCTTTTGGACTGAAGAATGCACCTTCAGAGTTCCAGAAAAGGATGGACGACATCTTTAAGCATTTAAGTTTTGTTATTGTATATATTGATGATCTTCTTGTTTGTTCAGTTGATAGCAGGTCTCATGTAAAACATTTGCAAATTGTATATGATATTTTGTTTCACCATGGTTTGGTATTAAGCAAGTCTAAGCTTTGTTGGGCTCAGACTAAAATTGAGTATTTGGGACTCATCCTATCCAAAGGAGTAGTAGAACTCCAGAATCATGTGCTTAAGAAACTCTCTGAATTTCCAGATGAGATTCTGGATCAAAAGCAGTTGCAGAGATTCCTTGGATGTCTAAACTACATCAGACAATTCTATGAAAATCAGGCCAAAGACATAAGGATATTATAGAAATGCCTGAGTAAGACAATGCCTTGGAATGACAAGATGACAACAATTTTTCAAATAATAAAATAGAGGATACAAAATCTTCCAAGACTACATCTTCCAGATATTTCACTACAGCTCATCCTAGAAACAGATGCATCCAATGATACGTGGGCAGTTGTATTACTCCAGAAACATGGACCAAAGATGGAAGAAGTCTGTATATATGCTTTTGGTTGCTTCACAGATACATAATCAAAATATCCCGCATCCCATAAAGAAATACTTGCTGTAAAGAATGGGATTAATAAATTTAGATTGTTTTTTAAACCTGTTCATTTCATAGTTAGAACTAATCTTAATCACATGAAAAGAATGTTGACTAATCAACATCTTTTTGAACAGGGAAAAAACAGAGTTCTAAGATGGAGTTTATGGATTGATGGTTTTGATTTTGACATACAGTACAAGCCAAGAAAGGAAAACTGTATTGCTGATCTCCTCACTAGGGAAGCTGCACTTCCTAGAGATCAAACAATTAAATGGCTTCATCCTCCTTGAGCATACCAGATGCTCCTCCAGGATTCAAATGGATCCTAGTCTGTAAAAATTGTAAATATTTCTATTTCTTTGATTGTTTAGAATGTTGTATAAAATCCAGTCCTGAATGTAAAATATTCTAAACAACTGGGTACAGTCGAAGAATCACCTTAGCTCTTTCCTAAGCTATTTCAGGACTAGTCAGAATATAACTAGAGGAATAATCACTGGAGGTCCTTTCCAAGGAAAAGTCTATATTTACATATATACTCCAGATATTTCTTATGCAGATTATTGTGAAATAATGAAGCAGACCAAGTATGATGGTTCATGCTGGATTCTCTTTGATTGTTCTACATTCAAAGACTATCTATACTGGTGGCCTAGTTGGATATACTCGTTACTTTGGACTTATTGTCCCAGAGACATTTTGTTCTTCGGTAGTAGCAAAGATGCGTTCAGGTAGTGGTTATGAGAAGAAGTTGAGGAAGGAGTTCATTACAATGCATGTTTTGTATTTAATCTGTCATTTTAGGGAAGTGAGCTAGTTTTTGAAGAGTTTGATCCACCCAATCCTCAAGCATACAAAGTGACTAGTGAATTCTATGGAGACCTTTGCATACCTGAAGATGAGCTCATCCCAGCAATGAAAGGATCACTGTTCTACAGATGTTTTAGTGGACTGCCACCTTTTTTGATATCCATGGATCTCCTCCCAGCAGTCACTACAATTATGACTGCGGTGACTCATTTGATTCCATAGAAGAACATAACATCAATAATTGGATGGAAGCATGATGGGCCATGAGTCATATTTTATCTTTTGTAATAATTTGATTCCATTCATGTCTAACATGATGACATTGGTGTCCTGTCTATTTCATGGGTTCCAGTTGAATTCCACAGTATTTTATAGTGGTGTCATTTCTAACTCCACTATGTATTTAGAATAATTATCTTAATGATCAATTTTGTGGGTTCCTGTAGAGCTCCACTTTGTATATGAAATAATTTAGTGGTGTCATGTCAAACCCCACTATGTACTAGGAATATTTCTCTTTATTTCGAGTCATTCCGTAAAAGTTGGTATGGGTCCCCGTATGGTCGAGCCTCAGAGGGATGAGCTAACAGCTGGAGTCCACCAGCTGCCCCATCCACTTGAAGGAATCTTGCTTTCTCACAGGTAGTTGCAAGTTCCTATCTACCAGTTACCTGCTATGAATTGTATAAATAAAGCTCGGGAAGTCTCATTTGGGATTATCGTAGAGCGGATTCGGAGTTGGAGAGTCTGGGAGTCTATTTCTGTGTCTGTGTCGAGCAGTGTGTATCCTCTTCATTGGCCTTCGGGAACTTGTGAATGAAAAACACTGATGTCAAGTGTAATTTTCTTCTGTGAGCTACTTCTATAAGCTCTGTAAGTCTATATTCTTCTGTGTAATTCTGTAATATCTCTTACGAGAGTGTCTGTATGATCCTACTATGAATAATATGAATTTAAACATTAATATCTACTTAATATTAATATGAATTTAATTTTCATTATTTTAAAATATAGCATATCAATGATGTTTTCTTAATTTAAATCCATAAGAGTATTAATTTATACTACGTAATATGAATATTTATTCAATTTTCACTTAGTTTATATCATAGTTGATAAATTTTTTCCCTTCTTACTAAACTTATAAGATAAACTTTTAACCCTTTTTATTGAATTCTACTTTTTAATGTTGTAATGTGATTTAATATTAGACTTGAATGAATCATAGACAACTAGTTGTTATCTAGTGGCATCAAAATGTGAATTAGGAAGACAAATGTTAGATAGTGTCATAGGTTGACTTAATAATATTTTTTATTTTTATTTTTAAAATATCAATCATATATTTTTCTAATTAAGGTATTATAATTTAGAAGAGA
>SNQJ01S0031779.1:61276-76641 GCA_010110895.2 Picea sitchensis
TGACCTGTATGAAAGAATTTCGGATGTTTTCTCTGCTATCTGTCATCTATTCATGCAAATTTAACTGCACGCGTCCTCCTCATCTGCAAATCCGAAAACGTAAAGCATATCCCCAGATGATACTAGACCAAAAAGATTGAAAAGATCACCACAGTGTTGTTCTGCCGTAAGGCTTATCCCGTCCTCCTGTAGTTTTTTTTTTTTTGAAAGTGATTTAGCCAATTTGCAAACCTAGAAGATTTTTCTCCTATCCCTATAGGAAAAGGGGACGCAAAAGAATTATGGAAAAACTTTGGCGAAAGAACAAATGGTTGAACACCATGACCAACAACCACAAGTCCATGCGCTCTAAGAAAGTTGAAGGCTGCAAAGACATCAAATTCGTTATATCGTCGGAGGGTATCCACTAACACCTTCGGTACCTTAGTGTCTGCCGAGGAATTAAGGAAAACAAGTTTGATGAGTTCCACAGCATTTGCCATTGCAACAGACTTATGCACTAGTTTTTCAGTACTGAGATCCTCATTCTGAAGCAACTTCTGCACCTTCTTTGGTATTCGGTGACGATTTGCCCTTGTTCTTCCTCCTCCAATATTCACTCGACCTGTTGGATGCTCATTAGTAGAGTAGGAAGCCACCATGAAACCTATAGAGCCCACATTAACCTCAAGTGCAACACATGCAGATGCAAAGGAAGATACATTATGTGTACCCACTGCGGAAGAATGCTAATGTTGGATACCATAAGCAGGACCAACACTGTTATCTATGGAAACATTGGAAGTT
The DNA here is from genome assembly GCA_010110895.2 of Picea sitchensis. NCBI lineage: Eukaryota > Viridiplantae > Streptophyta > Pinopsida > Pinales > Pinaceae > Picea > Picea sitchensis. The sequence continues at coordinate 62,063 of SNQJ01S0031779.1, forward strand.
AATTTCTCTCATGGAACAGACTCAGACCATTTTGTCACATATGAGGAAGAACCCCCAGACCTTTTCACTATACTTGACTTAGCCATGGATTTGCATCTCACAACCTCATCAACTGCAGCTGCAATACTTGGTTCTTCAAAATCATCCCACAAGGCATACAACTGACCAGGATTAGCAGAGGCATTTTGACAACGAACAAGACTTTTATGCCAATGATTTTACAAGACCTTTTGAGATTCCTACATTATCATTGTCTAGAGATTGCTCTCTTTTTAGTTGTTGCAGGTGCTTTGCATACCGTGTGGCAAGCAATGTACAAAGATTCATCAAATATTTCCTAACTGTTAGTTCATGTTTGAAAGAAGCAATTCTTCTTCGGCAAATCTCTAGAGGAGCTGGCAAACCAGGTATTGCAACCTCATCAACACGATGAAATCGAGCCCTCTGGAAGTCTCTGCTTATTCAACAATAACTGAAAGCGATCAACGTGCTCATAAAGAGAGCTTATTTTTCTGTCTATTCCTACTCTAACTAGTAGAGGCAGATTGATCAAGTAAAACCGAATTTCCAATGCAGCCAAGTAAGAAACTGATTTACAGGCATCATGCTAGATCTTTACCCGAAAAGTAATGAAATCCATATCATGCAGAAAAAAGGTTTGAGCGGATGATAAAGATAATCTCCTTTTGACAAAAAAATCCTTGGATTTATGCTGCTCATAGAATCTAAATAGCCAGCAATAGGGTCATTGAATTCATAAAGAAATACATTTTGGAACTGGTGATCTAACTGACTGTGTTGCAACTGCTCTTCTTTCCCTTCACAAAACTCAATGTCGAATGTGGACAGCTTGATCTTTGCTGGAGGAAAATACAAACTGAATGTCTGATTTGAACCTTTCTACTCCTCTTTACCATTACTCTCCTCATATGTACTTCAATATAATTCTTTTTGCTCTTCTTCACGTCTGCTGCAAATTTCCAGTCTCTGCAAATCTTGAAACTGTAGGCTGCCCTCATGATCCTCTGCATATCTGAAACTGTCACTTGTTGTCTTGTCAATTTGCTCTTCACTTTTTAAGTTTTYAAAAGAGGCAATATGATCTTGATAACAATCTAAGATAGTGGATGTATTTGGTGTACTGTTTAAAACATCTATACTATGGCCATCATCCTATAGATCATCAATATCTTGGTCATGATGAGAAGCATCTCCTACTGTAGCATATTTCACATAACTATCTGATTTCTTATTCAACAAATTGAAATCATGACAACATTCAGGATAGAGAAGGTCATCCAAAAAATGATCTTTACAAAATACATAGAAGGAAACATGAAAATCAGACAAAGAGCAGACACTTGCATCTGGAAGAGACTGGCACCAGTCAAGAGCAATTCCCTCTAAAGAAAATTTGAACATCTTAATTTGAACATATTCATGTGCAATTTCAAGTTGGTTAATGAAGTCATGGAAATCCAACAAATGTTCAGCTGGTACTTACCACTTCTCTCCACGAAATCTAGGGATACTAAATTCCCATTCATCTCTAGTAGGTACTGGATGAGGGTGACCAGAAATACTTGAGAAATTGCAGAACACGTACCTTTTTGCTAAGATTTGATTCATTTATATACCAGTGGAGTCGCCAACAGATCCATCCTTCATGGAGTCGCCACCAAATTCGTCCTTCATGGAGTCGCCAGATAGATGATTACAACCAAAAAGTGTCTAATCTTTGTCTATCATCAAAGATCAGCTCTATGTCGTATGCCAGGAAAGGAGAGCTTGAATTCCATCTCCCCGACAACGACGCCATTTTGTTATCACTCCAAGAAACTCCTTAGGTTTGTAGGCTAAGGATGCTTGGTAACTTAAGAAATCAATAATCAATGTGTGTGGATCAATGGGATAACTGAGGATGGCTAATGAGAAGAACAACTTATCCTGCATTCGAATGAGCCAGTGCTTTTAGAAACCAATAATCAGATGCAGTAATTTGGAATGGGGTATGAAGAACACTATTCTAGATAACCCAATATATTAACATGCAGGGTCATACAAGATAGTAAGAGTTCATTCAATTCGAATTCATGAGCCAAATAAGAAGATGACAGTTCTTAATATCTGAGCTAAATTGAATCAAATTACAGAGCAATGAAACACATGAGAAAATCTGATATTAGTAGCAAAAGAAAACTGTGATTCATATCAAAATAAGAGTCTAAGTACATAGGCCAAATGTATCCAAGATTGAACCCCCTAAACTCTTAGCAAAAAGAGGCATTTATAGCCTATTACAATCAGTTTTCAGATCCTAAAACAATGGATCTGATATTCTAAAAATAGAAAGTCAAAACTGATTCACAAAAGATAAGGAGAGATCCTTAAGATGAGGTCAACCTCTATCTTTTGGTCTTCAAACATTGGTTGAAAGTTGATGAAGTATATCCTAGCCTTCCAAGGCTCTTTGATCTGTTCCTTTGAAAGTGGAATTCGAATTTGATGATGTGTGCCAAAAATCCCTATCATTTTTCCCTTGAAAATCACCAAATCTAGTCAAAAAATTCCCTTTTGACATTCATCTGCAAGAATGGCCTTCAGATTTTGATTTGATAATTCATAACCAGCTTATTGAAGAAAAATTCAAACCATTCAAATCCAAAAAATCCTGACCTGAGTGAAAATTTGGCTATTCTGGCCGTGACAGGCTTTCAACAGCTAACTTACCCGAAACTCTGCTTCTTAGCTATTGAAAGGTGGAGCTTTCAACAGCTAACTAGTTATAATTCTGCCTTCTGCGCTGGTGAAAGTGCAGAGTTTTTCAAAATCAAATTTCTCAGTCATGGAGAGTCTGTTTTTCATGCTTAAATAGTCGATCGACATCTACAAATCCTGAACTTTCTAACGATGCTTTCAGATCTTCATTTGGAGCTCTGGAAGATATAAAAAATTTCCCTACAATATTAGGCATCGTTCTTTCAAAAATGCCGATGCGTTTTTCGTCGCTAACAAAAACATTACATTCTAGGGAAGGAGAGGATCATCCACATTGATCACAAGCCAATGCAATTCATAAAAACATAGGGTAAATTGAATAATTATCGCCAACAAAAGTGGTCCACCTACTTGCAGCAGTTCCATCTCAACATTAAGTATAATACATGGATATCAAATCGTGTCTCTGACTTCCTCAGTCCACCTCCCATAGCTTCACTGACCATTGTGATCCATTCCTATGGACATGAGGCATATGAGTGGCCCCAACTTTATCAAGAAGATCCAGACTTCACCACCACCTATCCACTCTTGGGTACACGCACAACTATCACCAATTTTCACATTTAGAAAAAACTATTATGCCATATGGGCCATCTCTGTGTTCCTACAAGCGAGCGTGTGATGTTTATTTGGGAAGCCCACTACTATCGGATGGAAAGAATTTTTGGCATGGAGAAAACTATGGTCGTTCTTTAGAAACATTTTTATTGGACAAAACTTCCATGGGATATCAGCAAGTATATCAAATCTTTCACTTCTAGTTCCATTTCCAAGCTAGACATCACGAAGCAAGGCTTATACACCCCTCTTCCTACTCCCGAGAAACACGATTTGGAGTTGTTATCCATTATGTATGCCTTGATATTATGGAGACACTACCTCATTTGATGAATATTCGAACTAAAAATGGACTACTATGGTTTACATCACATCTTTAAGCAAAGCGACTTGAACGCGCAACACAAACATTTGTCGGAATTTCTTAGCGAGTACGATTTCAAGATTACTTACATAAAATGAACAGTGAACATAGTGGTTGATGGATTGAGTCGGAGACTATGCATATTTTCAGTGATTCCTCTTCAGACGAATCTACATGAAAATATTCTAACTTTACAGTGTGACGATGACTAGTACAAAGAGGGCAAGGATTTTATCAGAAAAAACAAAATGATGGTACCAATATTTGAGGGATTTACCATGGACAACGACGGATTATTGATATTTAAAAATCAAATTTACGTACTGCCCCACGACGAGTTGAGGAGTTTGATCCTAAAAGAAGCTCATAGAGAAGTTTACATGGCTCACCTATGAGTCACGAAGATGAGAGAAAACCTTAAACCCTTATTATTTTGGAAAGGAATGAATGCATACATATTCAACTACATGGAAATATGTCTAGAATGTCAGTAGGTGAAGTCTGAAAATAAATATTAGATAGGTTTACTACAACCACATGCTATTGCAAAATTGAAATGGGAGGTCATTTCGATGGATTTCATTGTTGGATTTCCACTAACGAAAAGGAGACACAACTCGATTTTCACAGTAGTTGACACTCTAACAAAGAGTGAACATTTATTTTTGTGCATATGATGTATCAAGCTCCTGACATAGCTAGAGTTTTCATCAGTGATATCGTGAGGTTGCATGGAATTCCTAAAAGGATTATATTTGATCAAGGATCAACATTTACAAGATGATTTTGGACTAGTTTCCAAGAGGCCTTGGGAATCCAACTTAAATTTAGTGTTGCGTATCACCCGGAGACAGACGGGAAGACAAAAAGAACAAACCAAATCTTGGAGGATATGTTGTGTATGTATGTGATGGACCAACATAATCGTTGGGAAGAGTTCTTTCCACTAGTAGAGTTTGCATACAACAACAATTATCAAAGCACCATTAAGATGGTGCCATTTGAGTTTCTTTACAGGTGACCATGTCAGACACCTTTAAGTTGGGATAGGCTTTAGGATAGGGTCCTGGTGGGGCCAGAAGAGATCCAATAAATGGAATATCAAATGAAAATAATAAGACAAAGGATCAAGGAAGCACGGGATCAACATAAGTGTTATGTTGATGTGCATTGTGTCAATCATAGTTATGAAGTTGGTGATCGAGTCTTCTTGTGGGTGAAACTGTCTAATAGCTCAATCAAGTTTGTAAAGGGTGATAAAATATCTCCTATGTTTGTGGGACCTTTAAAGGTTTTGGAAAGGAAGGGGCCTGTGGCCTATCAACTAGCCTTGCCTAAATCTTTTAGGCATATGCACGATGTTTTTCACATATTTTTTTTGAGACATTATGTTAGTGATCCTACACATGTGATTGACATGAGTTCCTTGTAGGTATTGGACAAGGGTGCACTCACAATGAAGCCAATCCACATCCTGGACCACCGAATTAGATAGCTATGACTTCAAACAGTAGATCAGGTCAAGGTCCAGTGGGAAAACTATAGTCTGCACTCAGCGACCTGGGAGGATGCATATGATATGCGTCAACAATTTCCATTTTTGTTTCATAGCTATACATATTGATATTTTTAGACACTTTATTTCATCACTTATATACTGTGAAACTTCAAGACAAAGTTTAAACCAAGGGGGGTTTAGGTAACATCCCTCTCTTGTGCACGCTAAGCGAACTTATTCTTTGAGGACACTTGCGTGAAAGTGAGCCGGTTCATTATATGATTGGCTATTTTGATTATGATTATGGGATGTTGTGGATATGATGATATGTTATTTTTTCTATATTTATATCGATAGGTGCTATTGAATGGTCTCTCCTGAGTGTGCAGGACTCTAGACGTTAGAGGATGTTAATGGCATCGATGAATCTCCTTGGACTCTAGACCAAGTCAGGTAGTGGACTGTTATGGTTTGAATGTTGTTGATATTATATATTCCGCATATGATTAGATATTATGATGTTGATTTTTATGGCTGACATGTTTTGTTGGTGGATGTAGGATGATGATAGCTTTCCGAACAGACTCACATTTGGAGTAAATGGGTCACGCACGAAAACCAAAGATATTGAGGGAGAGGTGTGACAATAGCCCTACCACAACCTACTAGCACTCTCGGCATGGCTCAAAATGTAGGTTAACGATTACTTAGTTCGAGAAGACCCAGGATGTCATGAGGGCAGATTGTGACAATTGTTCACGATGATTCTAAGGGGCGCACAATAAGGAAGGGTCCTTATTGCTTAGAGGCCCTTAGTCTCCCACAAGGTCACTTGAAATAGTATTGACTCCAGGGGTTTGACATCTACCAAATTCAGTTAAGAGGTGAGTGACACCCTTGGAGAACATAGTGCGTCTTGAAGGGCACGTCGCACAAATAAAACCAGAATGCAGGCGAGCGGCACCCTTGGAGCACATAGTGCATCCTAAAGGGCACATTGTGATTTTAACTATGGTAAGTTAATAAACCTAATAACTWGAAAACTATGCCTCCTTAGGACCTGGTCGAACTTAAAATGAATGATGGTATGAGTGATGTTTAATAATAAAAAAATTCCCTTATGAACTGTCGCCAAGACTAGTGAATTTAAAACCTAGATCTAAGTAAAATATGTGAAAAAAGAAGAAGCTAAGTGGACATGTAACAAGAAGGGGGTAAATAAAATTCAAGCATTAATAATTAAAGTAAAAWWTTTAATGAAGGTTTAATTATTAAAAGGAGTAAATGGTTGTTTTTGTCTAAAATTTCTAATTATGAACTTAGTTAAAAAGAGGAAACTTAAAGAAAAGGGGAAATTTAAGGAAAAGGGGGAATGTCTAACTTAGTAGGGAATCTAGCCTTTATAACTTTCTATTTTTGAAATCAACTAGGATTTAAGTAAGGCGTAAGTCATTTAAGAAATGTAAGGGAATAAAGGGACACCGAGGAGAGTTTTTAGGAACGCTTTTAGGTGGGTGAGGGAAATAGAAAAAATTAATTAATTAATAAACTTGATTTTCTGGTGCAACTAAGGGATCGAGTGACATGTGTACGAGGGAGGTTTTTCCTAATTAAATTTAATAAAATAATCTAATGAGGGTTTGGGAAACTAATTACGAGAAAAATCTATAAAAATGATGGTGGAGGAGGAGTATGATCATGTCTGGTTTGCGTAAGGTTACGCTGTCGGAATTTATCTTGACTGAAATTCTCTTGTGGGAGTTTGGATACCCAACTCGAGTAACAAGTGGCACCTCAACCTTGTGAGGCAATATGGGAGCTAGCATTCTCTGGTCTTGTGTGTGTGGCCCCTTTGCAGCTCGGGGGGCATAGGGGGAAGAATATTACCCCTAGCGTTGGCTGGAAGGTACCGGTGAGGTCTCATCGGTTGGCAAGTGAGAGCTAGATAGAGCATGCACGAGACAATGACTACGGAGCATTCACATTTGGCTACGGTATGCATGTGTATATCCGGTATTGAACAATAGTTGAATTCCCTGTATATGGATCTCTCTAATGTCGAAAGCACGCATGCACAAATTTTGTTAAAAATTTAGTTAATTTTTTGTATATGAATATTTATCATGGCGAATGTATGCATGTGTAATTTGGTTGAATGGTAGTTAAATTATGTTTTTGTGCCTTCTTAGTTTTCTAGTATTTAGATTCGTTTGGGTGCATTGTATACTTTTGTTTGTTGATTTTCTGGTTAAATCAATGTAGTATTGTAATCGATCTAGAAATATTCCTGAATTGACGTGTGATTCTCTTTGATTAATAGTATATTCTATCAATAATGTGGATTTTGATTTCTTGTTAAAACTTGTAGCTGTGATCTTGGACTAATCTATTGAAGTTTCTTGAATAACAAGATCATTATTTTTTTCCATTATCTATGGTAATCTAAGTAAATACTTCTAGAACCATGTAATACAATAGAATTGTATGCACAATTTGGATGCATTATGTGTTGGATATTTGATTATGTTGAGTATTAAGGAATGTCATACTGTAATCACAATTGTGGTTTTAATTTTTGGGGGGATCTAATTATTGTTGCGCAACCCCGTGTGCCTTATAGTTTTTATTGCTCTAAATTTTTTCCTTTTTCTCAAATGCATCAAGTTTCCCCCTTGCGAACTTCTTCTCCCATGGCCTCATGGATTCTCCCTTACATCACTGCACTTGGGTGGTTGTCTAGATACACTCGACACCGAGAGGACCATTCTTGACTTGGATGATCATCTTGAATTTATGCAGGATTGAACCCAGGACCCAACTTTGTTGTCATTTTTATAAACTTGTTGTATGGCAATTCATGTATGGGACTGAGTATAATTTTATCCGTAGAAGTATTACCTTATTTACTATGTCCAGAACCTTAGCACAAAGATCAATTAATAGGGATTCATGTTTGGGACTATGCTTATTTTATTATTCTGGAATTTTTCCTTTAATTTTATTTCATGAATAGAACCTTATTATTGAGTAATTATTGGTTGGATTGTTCAAGAAAGTGGAGACTTGTTGTTAGCGATTCCCATTGTTGTTGCCTCAATGAATTGGTCGCTTCATTCTTTATCCTTCCACCTGTAATTGGCAGGAAACGAATTAAATATTCGAGCCATTGACAACGTTGTGTTATGATAGAGAATCGTAGGTAACAAAATTAATATCATGGCTAATTGAAAACACTATGTCATGACCAAGAACTGGAAAGAACAAATCAATTATTCATTTATTTATAACTGTTTTATAGAAATGATGACCTGGGTGAATTAATGCTTGTGAATTTATTTTGCTAGTGGCAGCTCCCTTGTTTTTTTTAGTTTCTGCGATTTCTTTGGAAAATTTTTAATATTTCTAATTCTCAAATTAGATATTTAAACATTCTTTTGTTTCATGAATTCCAACTTACTGACAGTTGGCGATGTAATATTCTAATCCCGAGATTCTTGGTTAAATACGCCCAAATTTTTATTTAACTAGGTTGATGATTTTAAGGCCACTGCCATGGTACCTCCATCCAATATTTTGCAGAGTCTAAGTCATGACTCTCCGAGTACTTTCCATAATGTTATGACGAGGTCAATATTTTCAATACCACTCCTGATATGATTGTTCAATCCTTGCAGAGATTAAGTTACGTGGCTAGGAATTAGTAATTATGTGTAAAACCTATTGATAATTAATTAATATGATATTGAAAAACAGTTAATTATATTAATGAGTAATCCTAATTACAGTTTTAATTTAAAATGTATAGGTTGGGAGTAAAAAAAACTTTGTTAATGTCATTCGAGGGAATTAGTATTAATTTATTTGAATGTTAGGATATAATAATTTTTAAAAAGTGTTGGTTCAATAATGGTCGTGATCTTTATGATATTATATATAATGGTTTGATTGTTAATTTATCTAAACATTTTTTAAAGCAATTTTTATGTTTTCTCACGAAATAGTCAATACATATTTCACCTTGCATGAAATTGAGTAAGGGTGTCCGATGCTTGCCCCCCTTCTTTTTACTCCTTGCAATTTAAGAGTTGATTTCTTTGTGGGACTTTAGAACCCAAGAAGCAAATTTTTTTAGATGAGTTACTGGAATAATAACCCTTGAATGGAAAGTATTTGTTGCTTAAATATGGTTAGATGCTTTTAATTGAAGATGGTGAATGGTTACTTATGTTGTGATTTAGTCCTTATGATGATAAATTGCTAATGATTTACATCTAGTCATTACGCCAATTCAATTGTATTGATTATAGTCACCATGTATCTATTTTGTTTTCTTGATTGTTTAGAGCACCTTCGTCTAATGACGTCGTATAATGTATGTCAATGCAAGATGGATTTTAGGCACGTAGGATTTATGTTTGGTTGAAGGTTTAGAATTATTTTGGTTGTGTGTGGGTCCCTAGCACCTTATCACAATGTGGCGACGTCATACCTTATGATTGGTTCATTGYGTGTGTTTATCGATAAGCGCATATGAAACCTGTCTTAGGATCATGTGCCTCCTGATGTGGATGATGTTTTTTTTGTGAGTAAGGTTGTTCTTGTTTTGTAACGTTTAATGTGATTGTATCCAGCTCACTGGGAAGGTTCTAGCTACTTGCGGCGTTGAAGCTGTTGTGTTTGGATTGATTGATGTTGCTTTAAGCCTAGTAGGCATGGTTTTGCTTGTGTTGGGCGGGATGTAGACACGTCCTTGTTTCTCATAACAGTCACCAGCCTTGACACTTTAAATGGTCAAAATCGATGGGAACCTAGGCTTGAGCATTGTGTATGTGTCCTAGATGTCCTAACCTTCCAGGGTAGGATGGGCGGGTAGTCATATTGTTTTTCGTCTGATTGATTGTCATAAATTTCATCCAACTACTTGATGTGATATTATGCTAGGTCATTATGATTGTTTGTTTCCTGAATTGTGTGTGTTGTGTTCATCACCGAGTTGCGATGATTTATTGTATTGTCATTATTACCTTCCTACATAAATAAAAAAAATAAAAAATGTGTACTCATTATGCTTGCTTGTTGTTGTAACGACGGGGATCATTACATTAAAATCCTATAAAGTATATGAAATTTTGTATACAAAATGATTGGTAAGGAAAGGGCCTCAACACTTTGCACACTATGTTAATTAAATATTAATAACAAGGATATAGCATTTGAAATGTATATTTTGGCTTCAAATAAAAATAAAAAAAACTCTATTAAAATGGACAAATTAGTCAAATCTACAATTTGTCTTTAAATTTATTTATTTTTATCAATATGGACAACATAGTCGAATGTAAGATTATGTTGAAGTTAGATCATTATGTTAAAATGCAATAAATTAAAAATACTTTCATTTGTTTACACTCAACTCCAAAACACACTTTGAGTGTAGGGATAAGTTTAAATTGTAGAATTTTCTACTTAATTACATTATTTATCTAGTAAAAATAATACCATGAGTTGAGAGAGATTAACCCTAAGACGATATTATAACTACATTTTGTATATACACTAATTAGAATTCAACTCTAAATTTTTAAATCTTATCAACAATATTTAAAATAGAACTCTAGTTTTTAATCCTAAAAATTGATGGTAATTTAATCCATAAGAAGGCCTTTCAATATTAGGAAAACAATATCTTGACAATGAATTTCCATACAAATCAAGTTGGTTTTTTTGGGAGAACGATCATGTTAGGAAAATAATTCCATGTTTGAACTTCAACACTATAGGTAGGTTTTACCCTAGCTCTCGTTGAGTCATTCCATTCACCACATAAAATATCAGAAGTCATTGGCCCAAAAGGTTGGGAACCCATGAACGTGATGGGAAAGAGGAGCTCTTGGGTTCCTAGTGTTAGAGTATAGATTTGAAATTATTAATGGAGGAGGTATGGGAGGGATAATATGTAGGGTTCCTAGTGTGTGAGTGCATATTCTCGACATTATTCAAACAATGAATGTAGGAGCCATCAGAGGGAGAAGATCCAGGGTTCCTACTATGTAAGCACATCTCCTCTTGGATGATAAACTACCTCCATGACATCTGATATCAGTTCCTTGTAATGTATCCACTTGTGGAATACTTGTTCCAATAGAACCAGATCCAATGCTTCACATGTAAAAGAAACTCATGGAATATGTTGTATCTTAGTATATGTGTATGCCTTATTTAGTATTATGTTGGTGCCTCTTTTAATGGATTTCGTATAGATTCTACATACATAGATCAACTTCTTTAGATCGATTGACCTAGGCCCTCTTATTATAATCTCCCTTATATAAGGTTGTGTGTTCCACATGCAAATCAAAGGAACTATTTGGTGTGATCTTTCCAGATGATGCTTCAGCTCACTTAAGGTTTTCTTACATCCTAGGGTTTAAAGGATGTGGGATATTAGAGAAATAAATTGTTTCCTTTCCCTCCTCTAGGGCCCATGGATGATGACTTCATTGATTATTCGAAGGATACTTTGGGTGATAAGAAGATATGGATAGAAACAAAGGAAATCTATGTCATGACCCTTGAACCCCTCTTACTCATTCCTCTAGTTTCCAAATATGAAGAGGGCATAGATGCCAACAAGGAACTTTTGGATATGACACTGGGGATAACCTTTGATTTTTATCACCTTGAATTCACCTCCCATACTCTTTTATCAACGATGATAACTACCTCATATTATTCTAGATATCAAAGGATGGACAAGGAAATGCCATGCATAGCTATAGTGGGACGCATGCCAAGCATTGGAGATGTTAGGTTCACTAAGAAAGAAGGGAATTTAATACCACCTCAATCGAATGATCTTATTAGAGATTCCACAGAAGGTGAAATCCCTCTTAACCTTATGGAAGGAGGGTTTGGTTTGAGGTACAATGAAGAAGGAGCTCATGTCTATTAGGGGTATGTTTTCATTGGGGAAAACCTAATGGATGATTGTTATAGTCCAAAAATGCCTTACCTATGCATACATGACATCGTTCTTTCCACTTACATATTTTGCCAAAATATTGGTGAGGCTTCTTCTTAAAAAACCATTTTTTGGAGAGTATACACACCCTATTGAACTGATTTCCCACATACACACGCGAGCTGCATGCTAGTTAGCTTGCGTTTACCTCCAAAAGTTGTTAAAAATATAAAATTGCAAGGAATTTAGTGGAGTTTACATGATATAGAGGGTTTCCCAACCATTTTACCCATTGTATCCCATCCCCAAACCGAATAACCATATTTTTCTCATATAAAAAGAGGTCTTAGGGTCTCATTTGAAAGGACAAGTAATAGAATAATTAAACCCTGCCAAAATCCCTTCCCCTTCTTAGCCCAAGTTTTGCATCATATTATGAGTTTTGGCCTCAAAATTCCCCTCCATCCCTTTCTCCTTATACAACCCTTTCTCCTTTCACAAATGATAAGTTGGTTGTGAGAGGATTGCATGGTATTGATGCAGTTGGAGCCGCGATAGAGGATCCTAGACCTAGTTCGCAGAGTGATTTCCGACAAAGGTTGTAATATTTCTGATCTTAATATTGAATAAAAGAGTTCATTCCTGTACCAAAACATTATGTCTAAATGATTTTATTGATTAATCCATTTAGGTCTTGTTGGCCCTTGACCAAGTTTTGGGAGACACTTGGTCATCTTTAACCATTTTTGGGATTTCGACAGCCTGCCAAAGATGGAGTACCAGACGAAGTGGAGATTGTGAAATCTCTGCCCACTTTTGGGTCACTTTTGGGATAATGTAACTGGAATTGGATGTTGGCCCATGGGATTTTCCCATGTGTAGGCCTATTTTGTATGTATAAATAAGTAAGATAGGCGATGTAAGAAGTAGTACATCTATGTGATCATAAATATTGCTATGTTCAAGTAATCTATGTGATTGAGTAGGCTCTGTGCACACTGTTGAACTTGCAGTGCTAAGTGCAAGTCATTGTAGGGAGTTGGAGAAGGATTTGTGTTGTAACACAAGGAAGAAAGATATAGGGAGATACACAGATCTGCATCCTATGCGCAAGATGTTTTTGGTGGCTCTGTATAGGGAGATACACTAATAAAGAAGAAGAGTTGGTGGACGTAGCCCCAGGGTGGGGGTGAACCACGTAAATCTATGGGTTATTCTTTGTTCTTCGACTTGATGTGTTTATAACTTCTATTGCTAAGTGCTTTGATATATTTAGATATATCTAATTATGCTTTATTCTTCTTATAGGTGTGTGAATGTTATATCTGACATGTATGAAGGTGCTTAGTGTTGATTTACCGGACCTGATCTGCTTTACTATTGCTAAGTGATGAAATACCTTAGATCTATGTAAATGTTGCGATGCTCTATGCTATCTGCGAAGTATAATAAGGATTTAATATTGACGGATGATCGATGCTAAGTGCTCTGTAAGTGATATAATCATAGATATGTGTCCCATCTAAGGTTGCAAACACCTGAGTCTTGCAACCACCCCTAACTCTACCTCGAGTGAGACTTCATCTACTTCATAGTTGTTGCCAAAAGGGTCGATAGTTAGGGCTTTGTTGGTGTGCTCTCGAGCATTGAACCCTGGGTCTTCCCCTGTGCCAACAAATGGTTCTGTTGTCGGGATCTGAAACTGCAATTGATGGGAACTAAGAAAGAGGAAGCTTTGTGAAAAGATTCATCCTGAAACTATGAGAGCTTTGTCTGTAGAGTTGTGCCCTAGTGTGCAGTATTCTACTTGATTTGTAAAGCTTTGTACTAAAGAAATAAGGTTAGATTTGAGAGAAAGAATCCCAATCTCAAAAAAGAAGGCCATATCTGAAAGAAAGGAGGTCAGATCTATAGAAAAGAAGTAGGATCTAAAAGGTTTGTGCTCCAAGAAAGGTAAAAGTGAGATGTTCTAATTGAAAGAGGTAAGATATGTAATATGTGTGCTCTATTAAAGGTAGGAATAGTTAAAATTTCTTAGATATGAAAGATTTGTGCCTTGAAGAAGTAAGATAAGTGGAAACTTTTGTTTCTAAACAATGGATATAGGTATGTTTAATAGAGTCTGTCCTAGTTGGAAAACTAGACCATTGATAGATGAAAGAAGGTTTTATATGAGTAGATCTAATAAGAATAGTGATAGATATGTTATACATATGCATAGAAAGAATGTTTGGACTGTTGGAAATACTAAAACAACTGAGAGGGGGGGTGAATCAGTTGTTTATGAGCTTAAACAATTTTATACCTTTTAAATATTATTAATCTTCCTTCAAGTGATCATCAACAATATACAGTATATGGACAGTAAAAGTAAAGACCATCAATAACACATAAAGTATACACAGAGACAGATTTTC
>SNQJ01S0031780.1:26475-57996 GCA_010110895.2 Picea sitchensis
TTTTTTATTCTAGATGGAATGAAAAACACATTCTTCAAGTGCTCAAGGAACTTTACATAGAAACTGGGATAATGTAATCCAATCAAAAAGAGACTCTACAATTTCTCTCACCAATCATCTACTATAATTGGCATGCGGGCCTAACATTAATGGTCATTAAATCCTACTTATAAATTGGCATAGAAGCCTTCATTGTTAATAGCATTTATTCCAACCAATAAACATCTAAACAATAAAGTGACTTCACAAGTCAATAACTAAGCATGTCCATACTAACTTGAAAACAAATAAATTCAATGATTCAAACTATACCATTCACTGAAATGTAAAATGGATCCACCTTCTAGGTAGTATTCTTGCTACAAAGATTCCTTAATAATATTTCCAAAAGCATATTGCGAAAAGACCTCTGCACCCTTAGAGAAAAAACATGAGAAACTAGCATCACCCTAGGCAAGGCATTCAAACCTTCAAATGAATTTGGAAACCATCCCAAAGGATAACTACTAAGTAGTAAAATATAGATCCAAATATACTCTTGTTACTTCTCAATAACATGAGAGAATCAAGGAGCTACCTCTTCCCTCGGTGCTTAGAGTTACTTGGGCCAGAACAAATCAAAGGGAGAGGAATGATAAGATTCAGATCATATCACTTGATGATATTTATCTCTGGAAGTCTAGGTAGACCATGAATTATTGCAACATCATCTCCCCCTTGTGAAGGAGAGAAACTATTGATTTTGTCTAGATACCATCTCTTCACATCTCCCTTAGATATAATATTTTTATCCCTATCATCTAATTCCTTGTCCACCAATCCATAACCACATGCATGAGAAGCTATAAATATCCCCACAAAGCTAATATCTAGACCCTATAGAGAAGAGAGATCTACTAGGACATCCCTAGAGCGATCAATGGCCATTGTTGTATGTAATTCAAAACTTGGTTCAAACTTTATGGATTGATAACCTCGTCCACTGTTGTTGGTCTAATTTCCCTAGTGGTAGGCCAACAATTAGGTGGATGTTGTGTAAATTTTCCTTACTTTGTTAAAATAAGTAGACTGGTTTGCCAATAAAAAAAATTAAACATGTGAGATGTGTTGATATTATGGTAGTTGTGGGAGGTATTAAACTCTATCTGTGACCTTTGATGATATTAGAATATTCTGAAAGCGAGAAAAGACTTGGACATAACCCTAGAAGAGAAGTTAGCTAAAGAAAATATTTTATATTAAGTCTTTAGCACCCAGAAAGAGAAGTCAGCCCAGACAGCCTGGAAAAAGCAGTATAAATATAGGACGCCAGTTCTCATTTGAGACAGATATCTCATAATTGCATAAATCCACTTGTGCGCACTGCAGAAGTCTAGTAGTGCACAAGTCTAGGGAGCCGTTGTAGTTACAGTCATGCAATCTGTATTTTCGGTTTTTTTGGGTTGGACTCTCTAATCATTTTTGGTTATATTTGCTTGGTGCATTAGCCTTGGTTGGCTATTGATTTTCTACCAGAATTCTTCTCTCTTTCAAGGTCAAGGTGCTCGGGGGTGGCATTAGTGCCTATGGTTGGGTGACAATATCGCTATATTGTCTATGGTTAAACGAGCACACCCACTTTTCTAACATGTTATGGGCCCACACCTCCTTCATTCATTCTAACCACTAGAAGGAAGCTAAGCCATAAGGTTATCAAGCTCATTGAAGAACTACGACTAGGGTTTCTAGCAGGTGCAGTTACTGAAGCACTGTCGCTAGGGTTACTAACAAGTGCAGTTACAGAAACCATAAAACTCTTGCCCAACACCTTATGATGGAATACCTTACTCAGGGAGAAGATATTCTTATGCGCCTTAGTCCAATGCACCTATTGGCACTCTCAGAAGGCAAAAACGTCAAGGTTGAGATTTTGGGTCAAAATCAAAGTTTGACCAGTTATCAGTCAACACAAATCATGAATGAAAAGAAGGATCATCTACACTATTAAGCTCTCACAGGAACTCTTGAAGATGACATGTGGATAATTGACAGTGGAGCTTCGAGGCATATGACAGGAGACCAAACCAGACTCTCTAATTTAAATGAAAAGAAGACATCCCACAAGGTAGAACTTTGAGATAGAAACACCTATCCAGTCGAAGGAATTGGTCAAGCCTCTGTTAAATTGAAAACATGTAACAATGTTCATTTGACCAATGTCTTATATGTACCTAGTTTATAAAAGAATCTTGTATCCATATCTTGCCTAGAAGACAAAGGAAACAAAGTAGCCTTTGTATATAGAAAAGTATTATCTTGGCCTAGAGACTCCAACATAGAGAATGCTAGAGTTATTGGAACCTGTGAAGGAAGACTATACAGACTACTAGAACGAAATGATGAATCCCTTGTACATGATAAAGTCAATCCCAATGAAATTTGGCATAGAAGGTATGCTCATATCAACTACCAAGCATTACCATTCCTCAAAAGGATGGTTGAAGGAATACCAAAACTACAATCTACACATGAAGGAATTTGCAAAGGTTGTGCTCTTGGTAAGAATGTTAAGAAACCATTCTCAAGAAGCAATAATAGATCTAAGGAAATACTATATCTAAGACATTCATATGTTTGCGGTGTGATTCCAGTCAAATATCTAGGAGGTTCTCTTTACTATGGGATCTTCATAGATGAATACTCAAGAAAGACTTGGTTATATCTCCTGAAGACAAAGGACGAAGTTTTCATCAAGTTTCAAGAATTCAAAGCAAAGATGAAGAACCTTACAAACAAGAAAATCTAGACCTTGAGAACATATAATGGAGGAGAATATACATCCAAGGAATTTGTTGCATTTTGCAAATCAACAGGGGTTAGGAGGGAGCTAATTGGTCCTCATAATCCTCAACAAAATGGTGTAGCAGAAAGGAAGAACAAATCTATTGAAGAAACTGTGAAAGCACTAATGAACGATCAAGGTTTATCTATGTATTTGTGGGGAGAAGCAGCCATGACAACAATCTATGTTCAGAATAGAAGTCCCCACTGCATATTGAAGGATATGACTCTAGAAGAAGACTTCTCAGGAAAGAAATCTAATGTGGAACACTTAAGAATCTTTGGATGCCCTGTTTACATTCACATCCCCAAGGATAAAAGGAAGAAATCAAAACCCTCAGGAAAGAAGGGTATATTTGCGGGATACAATGAATCATCCAAAGCCTATAAAATCTATATCCTGGAACAACATAAGGTTGAGGTCATCAGAGACATAACCTTCAATGAAAATATGGCTTTCAAGAAATCCATAGAAGAAACTACAGAAGAATAAGAAGAGTATGAAGAGTCTAAAGAAGAAAGCACATGTCTCCCATAAATTCAGAATGAAGAAACTAGACAACTTGATCATCTGATGCAACCATGTGAACCTATTGAATCAGTCATTGTACCAAAAACCAAGAAACATCCAGCTTGGCTTGAAGGTACTCTACAAGAAGCAGAAAGACTCAAATCCCCAAGTGGAACCTTTAGAAAAAGCAAAAATCCCAAAATATTCTCCAGTTATGCATCATATATGACAAAGATTCTAAATGAATAACCCACCACATTTGAAGAGGAAGCTCAGAAGAAACAATGGAAATAAGCCATGACATAAGAACATCAGTCCATCATGAAAAATGATGTATGGGAAATTGTGCATAGACCCGAAGAAAAATAAATTAGTAGTAAATTCAAAATGGGTCTATAAGATCAAACATACAACAGACAGAAGTGTGGACAAATACAAAGCAAGGTTCATAGCTATAGGGTTCTCCCAGAAGGAGGGAGAAGACTATGACAAGACATTTTTTCATGTTTCCATATATTATTCTATTAGAGCCATTATGTCTCTTGTTGCTTCCATGGGATGGAGTTTACATCAGATGGATGTAAAGACAACTTTTCTCAATGGAGCAATCAAAGAAAAAATATACATTGAACAACCTGTAATGTTCCCAAGCCAATTTGCCAGGAACATCACTCTTTTCATGAATTTTTAAACGTTTTTATGGTTGTGGCATTTCGTCAAACACTTTGATGGTTTGGTCTGTTAGATTGTACTAGGGTTTATACTGATGTATGTTATATGTGTTTGCAGCAATAATCAACATAAATATAGCAATGGAACATACCTCAACAAGATGCAAGATCAATCAATACAAGAGATAACCGAAAACACCTTAGATATGATATTATTCATAATAATGGTTGTCCTCATACAAAATGGGCAGAGCTAGAATACATATAAGATAGCAGAGTATCTGGTCACCAAAATACAAGATAGAAGAAGACCCAGGCTTCCAAAATCCTCTCCAAGCTATAGACCAAAAACCCGAATGAACCAACTCATAACCAACTGAAATATGAAGATCTGTCTATCACAATGTGCCCCTCACTGGCTAAAGCAAACCAAGAATTGGCCTCCAAGGAATAAGATGTTGAATCCCCTAAGAAAGGTGCCAAAATGTAGATCGGCCAAGGGAAACCCCCTGGCAAATTCTCAGACCGAACAATGAAGAACTGACCCTCCAAATGACAAGATCCTCAATCTATGGTGTGCCCTCCTCTCTCTGAACCTGTTCCGAGCTCCAACAAATAATATGATAGAGGATCATCCCCTGGGAAAGGCTAGAAAAGGTGCCCTGGGCCTCACAAGAAATACCCAGAAGTTCATTTTCCCTGAATCCCTCTCTTCTGGCTAGATCGAACCCCTCTCCTCAAGATGGTGTGCCCTCCTGCTAGAAACCCTCCTAAAGCTACGCCCTAGTTATCCCTGAACATGTGGTTGATGTAGAAACTCCCTTGAAGCTGAGTAGATTTGATGTAGAATGGTGAGGGAGGAATCTTTCACCTCCGTGACCAAGCTTGGACCAGGTTGGGTGGGATCTTTCACCACCGAGCTGATCTCTAGGGTTTGTTAAGTCAAAACCCTCAAAACCCCCAAGTGCATGGGCTCACTGGCAAGAAGCCAAATATCAAAATGATAAACAACATGAATGAGAGAATAGAGGCCATTGCCTCTCCTTTATACTCCGTGCTCACCTTATCCCTCCAAAGTGACTTTTACTTTATTAATTATTAATTAATTAATTAAATCACTTTAATTAATTAATTAACCTTTTTACCTCTAAAAAACACCTTATCTCTCCTTGTGGCTTCCTTGGCCACTGAAAGTCACTTCTCATCATCCTATCTTGTAGTGTTTTTCCTCTCGATTCTAATGAGATATCACACTAAGAGGTTCCTCCAAGTATTATGCCCAATATGACCTCCTTAGTGGATTTAATTAACCTATAGCCCAAAATAACTCAAAATCATGGAAATCGACGGAATGTAATGAAACCAAAACCAAGATGTGAGGAATGGATCATAATGATGAAATAAGATGAGGGATGCAAGTTGGACCCTAAAATACCCCTCAATAGCTCATGCACTCAATATAATCTCCATCTGGCTACTCTGGTCATCATAACACTCTGCAATACCCTGATGTCCCAAAGTGGGGACATTACAGTCCTCCCTGCTAGAATATTTCTTGTCCTCAAGAAATAACTGAACCCATCCAAATATAATACCGGGGTCCCATGTCCACCCATGGGACACACAGTAGGCCCCGTCCAGAGATGAACTATCATACACGCCACCCCTGGGGTCCCATATCA
This sequence comes from Picea sitchensis, assembly GCA_010110895.2. Taxonomy (NCBI): domain Eukaryota; kingdom Viridiplantae; phylum Streptophyta; class Pinopsida; order Pinales; family Pinaceae; genus Picea; species Picea sitchensis. The sequence goes on from SNQJ01S0031780.1 coordinate 32,160, forward strand.
GGAAGTGAACTGCAATACCCTGTGAAGCATAATCCTGAAATATATCAACACCATGAATCTCCTGCACATGACACATGGCCTCATTCTGGAATGAGTCCATCCTCCAATTCCATACCATGATCAACATGGCCTCCATCAACTGTACATGCTCATGCCAGAGTGAGGTACTGCAAGACCTCCGTAAGACACCCTCAAGTGATGTGCTCTCCTCAACACTGAAGCTCAATGGAAAGTCAAAACAACTTTCCATTATAAAGTTCCACTTGCCCCTGTTAGTCAGTGAAATGCTCAACCTTGCAATCCCTTAAAATGCTAGTCTCTATCGAAGATCACCATGCTGGCACTGCACTATTTTGATCATGCCTGTCTACCCCCTATATATATACCAGATCCCCCGCTCTTGGATCCTCAGGCTGGAATACCTGTGGCAGCTGGATCTGTTGTCCATAAGCTGCATTCGTAAGAGAACCTCTATGGAAATAGTGTCTACCCAACCTTCTCCATGCTCGATCATGAGGATCAAAAGGGAGAAACTGTCTCGCTCCATAGGACGAGTCCCTGCATGCCCACTCAAAACAAACCCACATTAAAGTATGTGGCTCTCTGACGCAACCTGGTTCATCATAAGGTGAAACAACTTACCAACAAAATGGACTCCCGGATCCCATGGAAAAATTGTAAGTTTATCACTTTCAATCTCCGCTCACTGCTCCTGTGTCAGACTTATCACTGTCGGAGGCTCTTCGTGCTCATCCTCATGAGTATCTATCTTTGTGTCATCTCTAAGTTGTCTTCTATCACTTGGCCTATGATGCTCACCATCACGCACAAAGTCTCAATTGTCTGCCTATCACGGTCCACCTTTGTCCTGTTGTATGCCATAAAAGCACTCATGTCAGGTGGTCTCGGCCTAACCACTCTCCATGTCCTCTGCCACTATCTATTTCTCCTCATGTTGTTGTCTATGATACAAGTGTCGGGAAAGGATAACAGAAAAATCTGCAGCTGACTATAGGATTGGAAGATATCACATGCTTTGGTCAATCCCAAGGATTTGACCAGAAGCTCATCCATCGATATCCATGATAAATACTCGTCCGTAGTCATCACCAAATCCCAATCCTCTAGTACAATAAGAAGTAACTCCTCTAACTATTGGTCAACCACCCTCCATCTCTCATCTCCTATGAAATTGTTGATATTGTGAAGGTGATCTCTCATAACTATGTGTTGCTGCAAAGGAGAGGCATCTACATGCTCCCCTAAGGGTGTCTCCTCCCTGCAATCCAATACATCCATCTGAATCCTGTTGCATATATCGACATGTCTCTGTGAACTATCACTCATCACTGTATGCTCATGCATACTCATGTCATCTCATGTATAGTCCCATTGCATCATAGATCCTGGGTGTACTACTGGATTGAACTCTACATGAATATCAACCGCTCTTGGAACACAAATGGAAGTGTCCTCAAAACTGCCCCTGGCTCTGCAGTCCCCATCCGTATGTGAGTGCTCAACTGTCTCAAATATCCTCGTGGAGGGTAGATCAGGCGCCTTCAGATCATCACTCTCTGTACTCATCAGTGACTCTGGGTAATCCTCACGCTCCTTCATCAACTGGTGCTCCTCTGCTAGATCACCGACATCCTCTAGCCATGTGATTGAAGGAAATATATGACTCTCCACTAATACAGATGTAGTGGATCTCTAGAAAATCTCCTCAAGAAGCTCCCCTGATCTGGACTCTAATTCTTGAAGGGTTGACTGTGTGCCTCTCAAGAATCCTCGGGTCCTCTCCAACTTATAATAAGTGAGTTTGTCTACCTCCAACTCCTGCTCCCTCAGAGCCCTGTGATACATCTTGCCAATCCCCAATAGGTATTCCATGTCCCTCAACGACTACTGGTAGTCGATCCTCATCACATACACTCTATCCCTGAGAGTATGAAAATCATCCATGGAAAATCCCTCATCTGGACTAACATGTGCCACTGATGCCCTCCAACAGTAATCTTCCACCAATGCATGTGTGTCATCAATGCACCTAGTGGTTTCCATGATCATAGCCTCATTGAATCTCGATTGTCCTGCCAAATAGTATGACTCCTAGTCATAGTCATGCTGAGGTGCTACCTCATGTCTCTCACTGCTAGTGCCAACACTGGAATCCCCAACAACACTCTCTGCAGAAGATAAAGCGTTGAACTTTCCCCTATCCACTGTGCCATTGGGTCCTCCTATATGTGAATGCACAACATCCCCAACTGCTAGCTCCCTCTGAATCATACTATATCTGGTGTGAGCAATTGTATCCTCCTGTGCACTCACCCTGCTACTATCATCTGTGCCTGGATCCCATATAGATGTGTCCAAACACGTGCTATGCTCATCCTCACTAATAAAGGGCACATCCTCATCACTGCATGTTGATCCTGGAAGTAAGTGTCCCATCCAACATTCAATCTCCACAACCTGATCAAACAGTGGAGTCTCCAAAAGAAGTGACCCACTCTCCTCATGTTGATATCTAAGTGTAAGGTGAACTTCATGCACGTCATGTATCTCCTCCTGGATCTGTGGATCCATATGTCTCTAGTGTGTATCCCTCACATATGACTCCTCTATCATATATGACATGCCACTACTATCCTCATGTGTCATGGTTATCATGGGTGTCTGGAAAGATGACAGATGTGTCATGGTCATCATAGGGAGATCGTCATCTCTAGGTGCTAACACATGTGAATCCTCACTAGTGTCACCACTCTGCTGAGGTGTAAGGTCATCAACAATATGTGATATGACTGCTGAAACACAGGTGTTATCATCTTGTGCATCCCACTGTTCCTCCAATGCACAAGGGTCACTATCCTCCTCAAGCGTGCAAGAATCACTAGCATCTGTGCAAGAGTCACTAGCATAATCAGACTGCTCCAAATAAGCATCTATCGCTACATCCTCACGCACCTCATCATCACTATCATAGTGTACCTCAATAATATGTTTCTTACCTTTACCCCTACATGTATGATCTGGTTCCCAAGGCACTTTGCAACTGTAGCAAATTTTCCTACTCCTAATGGGTGTGGGGTTACTATGTTCTTCCTTCCATCTAGTTTCCATAGCTCTCTTTTCCTCTGCTACACTGACCCATTGTGTAACCTCATCTTTGCTCCAACTAGGAATTTTAAAGGATATAAATTGTTGGAATGTTATTAGCTTCTTGAGAATCTCATTAAGGGTTTGATATTCCCTCTCACACTCAAAAATCCCTCTATCAAAGTTCAAAATATTCATCTCTTCTTATGGAAGACCCCTCAGGTTGGCAGGAGTCTAAGCTCTGATACCACTGTAATGTTCCCAAGACAATTTGCCAGGAACATCACGTTTTGCATGAATTTTTAAACTTTTTCTCGTTGTGGCATTTCGTCAAACACTTTGTTGGCTTGGTCTATTAGATTGCACTAAGGTTTATACTGATGGTTGTTATATGTGTTTGCAACAATAATCAACATAAATATAGCAATGGAACATACCTCAACAAGATGCAAGATCAATCAATACAAGAGATAACCCAAAACACCTCAGATATGATATTATTCATAATAATGGTTGTCCTCATACAAAATTGGCAGACCTGGAATACATATAAGATAGTAGAGTATTTGGTCACCAAATACAAGAGAGAAGAAGACCGAGGCTTCCAAAATCCTCTCCAAGCTATAGACCAAAAACCCGGATGAACCAACTCATAACCCAGCTGAAATATGAAGATCTCCCTAGCACAATGTGCCCCTTACTGGTTGAAGCAAACCAAGAATTCGGCCTCCAAGGAATAAGCTGTCGAATCCCCTAAGAAAGGTGCCAAATTGTAGATTGTGCCAAGGGAAACCCCTGGCAAAATCTCAGACTGAACAATGAATAACTGACCCTCCAAATGACAGGATCCTCAATCTATGGTGCGCCCTCCTCTCTTTGAACTTGTGTTGAGCTCCAACAAATAATATGATAGAGGATCCTCCCCTGTGAAAGGCTATAAAAGGCTCCCTAGGCCTCACAAGAAATACCTAGAAGTTCATTTTCCCTGAATCCCTCTCTTCTGGCTAGATTGAACCACTCTCCTCAAGATGGTGTGCCCTCCTACTGGAAACCCTCCTGAAGCTACACCCTAGCTCTCCCTGAACCTGTGGCTGATGTAGAAACTCCCCTGAAGTTGAGTAGATTTGATGTATAATCGTGAGGAAGGAATCTTTCACCTCCGTGACTAAGCTTGGACCAAGTTGGGTGGGATCTTTCACCACCGAGCTGATCTCTAGGGTTTGTCAAGTCAAAACCCTCAAAATCCCCAAGTGCATGGGCTCACTAGCAAGAAGCCAGATATCAAAATGATAAACAACATGAATGAGAGAATAGAGGCCCTTGCCTCTCCTTTATACTTCCTGCTCACCTTGTCCCTCCAAAGTGACTTTTACTTTATTAATTATTAATTAATTAATTAAATCACTTTAATTAATTAATTAACCTTTTTACCTCTGAAAAGCACTTTATCTCTCCTTGTGTCTTCCCTGGCCACTGAAAATCACTTCTCATCATCTTATCCTGTAGTGTTGTTCCTCCCGATTCCAATGAACTATCACACTAAGAGGTTCCTCCAAGTATTATGCGCAATATGACCTCCTTAGTGGATTTAATTAACCTATAGCCAAAAATAACTCAAAAACATGGAAATCGTCGGAATGAAATGAAACCAAAACCAAGTTGTGTGGAATGGATCATAATGATGAAATAATATGAGCGATGCAAGTTGGACCCCAAAATACCCCTCAATAGTTCCTGCACTCGCTATAATATCCATCTGGCTACTCTGGTCATCATAAGACTCTGTAATACCCTGATGTCCCAAAGTGGGGACATTACACAACCTTGAGGATTTGAAGTACACTCTAGAGACACTCATGTTTGTAGATTAAAGAAAGCCCTGCATGGACTCAAGCAAAATCCAAGATGTTGGTATGAAAGAATAGACAACTACTTAATAAGACTTGGTTTCTCCAAGAGTCATGCAAATCCAAATCTCTACTACAAAGTTGTGAACAATGCACCTATGAAGAGTCTCTCATCAACTAGTGTAAGAAGGAACTATCTTCTGAGTTTGATATGAAAGACCTGGGTCTCATGCATTACTACTTAGGACTAGAAGTATGGCAGAAGCGTGGTGAAGTATTCCTTGGAAAAAAAAAGTATGCAATAAAGATTCTTCATAAATTTGGAATGATGGATTGCAAATCCATGGACACTCCTATGACCACAAATATAAGAAAAGTAATAGATTCAGATTCTGGTCCAATAAACCCATCCCTATATCGACAATTGATTGGTTCATTGATGTATTTAGTGAATACTTGACCATATATTTGCTTTGTTGTAAACACCCTAAGCCAGTTTCAGGTGGAACCTAGCCATGAGCGTCAGATAGTTGCAAAGCATGTTCTAAGATATATTCGTGGGACACTAAACTATGGTTTAAGATATACCACATCCAGTGATATACAACTTCATGGATTCATAGATTCAGATTGGGCAGGGAGTGTAGAAGACATAAGGAGTACTTAAGGGATGTGTTTCATCTTGGGCTTTGCTATGATATCTTGGGGCACCAGGAAACATAAGTCTGTCACACTCAGCACAACAAAAGAAAAATATATCGTAGCATGTGAGACATGTACAGAAGCAGTATGGCTGAGAAAGCTGATTTCTGGATTATTTGATCAAATTCAAGATTCAACCATAATATAATGTGACAATCAGAGTTGTATAAGGCTATCTGAACACCTAGTGTTTCATGAACGGTCGAAACACGTTGAGATAAAATACTACTTTATTTGAGATAAAGTCTAGGAAGGAGAAGTGAAGCTCCAGTATATCCCTACAAATGAGCAGACGACAAATATTTTGACAAAGCCTCTGTCCAGGATAAAGTTTGCATACTTATGAGACAAGTTGGGGATCGTGGAAATAACTCCCTTAGCTGAAAGGAAAGAGATGGCTCTCTAGGTTGGGAGGGAGCACTGATATATCATTGATTTATTCACAATCATTTTCCAGATTGGAAAATGGTCTAGGATGGGCAGTTCCTTTCCAGTTTGGAAAGTGGTTTGAGATTTCTAACGGACAGGCATTTTCTAGTTCGGAAAATGGTCCAGATCGGACAGGCATTTTCGTAATGAAAATGGTTCGATAGATTGTTGATGTACCATAGACAACGATTCCCCTTATTTCCAGTGTGTGGGAATGGTCTAGGACAATCATTCTTCTTGGAAGTCACTGTCAATAGTGGTCAAGTAGAATGGTCTGCCTCGTCGTGCAATCATTCTTTCGAAGTTCACAACTGTGAGCAATTTCGAAGAATGGTCCGTTTAGGAGGTTGGTGCAGGATAATCATTTCTTTAGGAAATGGTTTGGTCAGTCATTCCCTAGGGAAGACACATTCTCTCCAGGCTACAATATGTTTAGTGTCGGATGAATGGCCCAATTATGTGAATGGTTCAGGTTCAACAATCAGGGACATGCATTCCTTAGGGTAGACTCATTCTCTCTAGGTTGCACTATGTTTAGTGTCAGAAGAATGGCCTAGTTAGGTGAATGGTCCAGGCTCAGAAATCAGGGACAATTATTCTTCCATGCTTGGGAAGAATAGTCTAGATAGCCCATGGTTGATTCTTTTACTATATGAGGGCAAATTCTCTTCCAGATCTCACAAGATGTGAGTGGAAGAATGGCCCAGATGACACAACTTATATCTTGATATTGTTTCTGTGCAGGTTGATATCAGATGATATGATTGCTATGGAGATTGTATGTCTCTGAACAATAGATGTATGCTGCTATGGTGGATGTGTTCCACTGGTTGTGACTATGTGTCACTGCTTAAGTATTTGTGTGCTACTTGGTGTGGTTGTGTACCACTGGATAGTAGTTATGTACTACTATGGATAGACACAGTTGTGTTCTATCAGATGACATTGTACTGATTGTCATGAATATTATCCAGTTGGATAATGATGACGGTGCTCGTGATTCGATCATGAGATATCCTATGTGGCTATAATGATGCTACCAGTTGAATGGTCTATTTTTGCTCAATACCATTACCTGTTATACCCCCCTAGCTAGGAGGGAGCATTGATATTATGGTAGCTTCGGGAGGTATTAACCTCCATTTGTGACCTTTGATGAGATTAGAATATTCCGGAAGTGATAAAATACTTGGACATAACCCTAGAAGAGAAGTTGGCTAAAGAAAATATTTATATTAAGTCTTTAGCACCCAGAAAGAGAAGTCAGCCTAGACTGCCTGAAAAAAGCAGTATAAACATAGGACACTAGTTCTCATTTGAGACATATATATCAAAATTGTAGAAATCCATGTGTGCGCACTGCAGAAGTCTAGTAGTGCGCAAGTCTGGGGAGCAGCTACAACTACAGTCCTGCAATCTGTATTTTCAGTTTTTCTGGGTTGGACTCTCTAATCAGTTTTGGTTATCTTTGCTTGGTGCATTAGCCTTGGTTGGATATTGATTTGCTACCAGAATTCTTCTCTCTGTCAAGGTGCTCGGGGGTGGAATTAGTGCCTATAGTTGGGCGACAATATCGCTATATTGTATATGGTTAAATGAGCACACCCACTTTTCTAACAAGATGACCATTAGCTAAGGTAGTTGAGAAAGATGCATGGGAATGAGGGATTGACACAATCCACACGATATGTTGAAAAATTGAACCACCAATGCCATAAGAATGAGAAAGGGATAATTAAAGAGAAGGTTTATAATTCCAGTGGACCAGTCTTTAGATGGCAGAGATACTAGCCATTCCACTATCCAATGCACACACCAACATCCAACAAATATTTTGTGTGACCTCAGGGGGGATGGATACAACAATCCATGGTTGCATACGACCTGTGCAACCTGACATAAAGTCTCAACACAAGCCCAAAAACAACATATGGTTGCGGGGAATGATGAATGACACAGTATGACCCTCCTAGAATATAAATGGATAGCATATGGTCATGGGAAATAAGCTTAGGTTGTGTATGGTGGTGGAGAAGACAACCATTGTTGTGGATGTTTTAACAATCAATTTTCCAGTAAAATTAAAAACTTAGACAAAATAATGTAATAGTCAGTTAATGGAAGACATGGATCTATATACATTAAATGATGATTAATTTGAAGTTGTTGGCATTCGTCAATTTACAGTGGATAATGAAATTTTGAGTAACTAACAAAGTTATAGTTGATAATTCATCATTAGAACCATGACCACACTCAGGACAACACATTGAACATGAATAAGAGAAACATGTTAAACATATATAAGATATTCTCACTCCACATAAAATCAATCACGTAATGGACACATATTTTACCCTAGAAATCCAAATGGGAGAACCATCTTCGAATGGTTACTCAACTTTCATTTTGACAACTTAGGTTACAATGTAGTTCATGGATCTATGGCCATTCAACAATTCACACAACTCCACCTTTGCATTATCTTCTCTTGGACCCAAAAGACACTCTGAAAGTCAAGTCACAAGAAGATATATGAGAGTTGGGGATAATGGGAAAGCTTGGAGATTGACCTTTCATTTCCCATCCCTCATTTTTTCTCTTATTTTCTTTTTTTTGTGTGTTATTTAATTCTTTGTTTTTCCTCTCTTTTGTCTCATTTAATTTCTAACATTTGCATTGTCCTTTATGTTTTCCTACCCTCGTTAATTATGAAATTGCACTTAGGTATAGAGCATTACAACCATTGTCCGGTTCGCATCCATTTTAGATCATTTTTGAATGCCTCAACTCCCGATTCAGGATAGGGTTTTGGATCATCTAGAATATTCTTCAAAATCAACACGTGATTATCTCCACATGACACGAGTTGACATGGTATCCACTCAGTATCATGGTGATCAATAGGATAAGTCAACTTGCAAGAGGCATAACTTCTACATATGAACTTCGATTGAGGTTATCTTCACATAGTTGGAAAGATCTTTATATGTAGAACAACATCGAGAGGTTGAGAACTTTTTCACAAGGTTTTGACCCCACAAACGATTGTTTAAGGCTTCAAATGGATTGTGGAAGGTTTTGGACGCCAACTCACCAAAGTAGGTCATACCCCTAAAATGGACCCTATAAGACAATAACTCCATTTTTCCACCTGGAAGTACCAAAATAGATACATAATTATACAATGATTCATTTTGCATCATAGATTATGAACCCTCGAGCCTCTATGATGGAAGGTACTACTCAAAATGTCAATATCAAGGATGGGAACCAAGAAGTTCATAAGTAAGATAGTGGTGTTGAACTTGTTTTGTCTACTATATATATAATCTAGTATAGTCTATATTTTCATGCATTAGTTATGTCAATGTATGATAGGATGTGATATACTTTCTTTCCATATTTCTTCCCTTTGTTGTGGTGTCAATACAATTTCAATTAGTATCCTTGTTACCATACAGGTTAATATTTTTTAATAATTTCCATTCTTTACAATACAAGCAGTTTATAACTATGTATTTTTACTTATAAAATGATACCTTTTACTAATAAAGGAAATCCAAACAACAATCAAACCCTCACTCACCAATGGAGTTGCCAATCAAACCCTCACTCACCAATGGAGGCCAAATTTTTTTACTAGAAAATTAGTTACTTGCCAATTAACACTTCAAGCTTCTCGAGTTGGTAAGGAAGTTAGGACCTAAGGCCTTGTAACTATTTGAAACACTCACTTCGAGGAATTGAACTTAAAAGGAATTGTTTCAACTTAAATTCTTTTGAGTTGAGTTGTGAAAGTTTGAGTTACTTTGTTTATAACAAGTGCAGCTGGATGCTATATACTGCCTCCAAAAGTTAATAATTTTTTTTTTTACTTGGATCTATGCATCTTTAATCAAATTTTTCTACCGCCAAATTTGATTGGCAAGTTTTCAAATTTTTCTACCCGCCAAATTTAATAACCCTGACATACTTTTATTATTATCGTTCACACTTCATTACATTACAATATTTTTTATTTAATCATGGATTACAGGGTCTTTCAACCGATTTCATCGCATTTATGGCTTGAACAAGTGGATCTTGCACCTATTTATCCTCCATTTGATCGATGCTTCATCTTCGTAATTGCATTTAAGTTTAATATCAAAATATTGTGTTGGTTGCATTATCAAAATATTGTTCTCGATTCTCTTGGAAACAAGAGAATGGTGGCAATCTTCGATCTGCCCATTCCCCGTACAGAACCGTCGGATAGTAATCGAGAGAGCTGGATGACAACGCACGTTACGAGAGGAGGGCTGACAACTCACTTTTCACAGAGCGCAGGTATTGATCATCACATAGTTCAAAGCATGGTTGCAGCCAATATGGGCGCTCTTCTGAAAGTTGGACGAAACATTAATTTTACCATCAATACAAAAATTATTGAACCACGTGAAGCTTGTAATAATGCTTCAAAGTTATCAACCAATCAAATGTTTAAAAAATCTGTTATTTTATATATCAAAAAATTAAAAAATTATTTCCTATGTTTAAGATTAGGTTTGGCACAATTTTTTTTAAGTCAATGGGCATTAATATGACAGTCAAAGTGAACTCATCGTTATATACTGCCGGAGGCAGTATAATAAGAGAAAGATTGATTACTTTAAGTATTTGATTGCTTTGAATCGGAGAGTTCTTCGATTTGCTTCTTTGTGAAATAAACTCTTTTATATTAAATTAATTTATTTGTTTTCTTTGTAATTTGAAAACTTTAGAAATTCTATAATCTACAATATGTTGTACCTTTGAACTCTAATGCCAAGTTAAATAATTTCAAAGAAAGAACAAGAACCTAATTAGGTTAAGTTTAACCATTTTTGTTAAGAACATGTGTTTCCTCTTAAGAGGTCACAAGTTCAAATCCTGAAGGGGGGTAGGGTATGGATACCTCCGTAGACTTTACCATTCAAATCGCTGGGTGGAGGGGGGTCCCTTGTCCCACAAACAAGGGGGTCTCATACACCAATTTGGTGTGGTGGCTTGGCCGTGACCTTAAAAATAGATTATTATTATTATTATTTTACTAAATATGTATTTTTTTATTTTTTTTGTATTCAAAACTTGGGAAAAATTATTATAAGAAAATCAAAATTGAGATTGTCATAATGGTAATTTGATGTTTTTGGGTATGACGGTAAATTGAAACTTGAATCAGTATCATGTACGAGATTAAAGCTAGATGTTATTGGTAATCCCATTACTCTTTTGTTGGAGCTTGATTGATTACTAGTATGAGATACTAACTTACTTGTAAATACTATTTTGGTCGGGTGTGAAAGTCTTCCCCCTTACCAACCACCAACAAGTTATTTCAAGTGACATAGTTTTCTTTAAATAATGGTGACGAGGCAACCCACATTTACAAATAGAAGTGATGATTATCCACATCATTGAACGATTGATTTATGATAAAATTTTCCATCTTAAAAAAAAGACAATTTGATCTTCAACTTATCACTATCATATATCATATTAATTTTAAATATTTCAAAATGAAAACCCAAATTTTAAAAATTTAAAATAAAATTTAAATAACTAGCTAAAACAGATTAACATCTATACATTTTTTTAAAGATTTTTATTTATATATATTTTTATAAACTTCAATATACACAAATATAATTTTTAAATTTTTTTATTTATATATTTTCTTATAAACTTTTATGTAACAAAACTAAAATAATTTTTTTATTATTAAAATTTCACATATGTAACTTCAATTGATATTATTTTCAACAACCAACAAAAAATTATATGAGATTGTAGTTCAAACCTTCAATACCCCTATGAGTAAAAATGCAAAAACCCCTTGGTAAGATGGATGTGAACCCCATTCATCAAGATTAAGTTATGAGTGGGTTGCTTTAAACCTTATACATATACATATGTAACTTCAATTGATATTATTTTCAACACCCAACAAAGTATCAATGAGATTGTAGTTCAAACCTTCAATACCCTTATGCAAAGCTCTCATATTTTTGGAGAACGCATGAGTAGGCAAGGTGATGGAGTCACGGATTTATCTCCATTGGAACCCTTTAATGCAAGGAAGAGTAAGTCATTTCTATTGTGGAAAAGGATTTTTATTTTTTAGGGGTGGTCCTTGGCTCATGGTCTTAATGGCATATATTTGAACCAATGTTTTTTGGACTTTGATTTAGAAGACGAAATTCCCTGTAATGTTATTTTAGGTATTGCTTCCTCTTCTTTTTTAAGGGTGGTCCTTGGTTCATTCTCCTAATGGTATATATTCGAACCAATGGTTTTTGGACTTTGACTTAGAAGATGAAATTCCCTGCAATGTTATTTTGGGTATTGCTTCCCCTTCTTCCTTTTATTTTAGGAGATGAGAGCACTCTAAAAGTAATACGATCTCCTCTAAAAAGATATATCAACAAATAAATGTAAAATATGGAATTTGTGCATGTGCACATATTTAGGTAGAAGTTGGCCTAGAAAATGGGCCTCCATAAATAATTGAAATCCAGATTCAAGATTAGATTTATGTCAAAAATTAGATTATGAGCCTATAATTTTCAAGTGTAATTTCTACCACAAATATGGGCACTTTACAAAGGATTTTATAAATAAAAACACTCCCCCACGACTTGAATCCATTGGCATAAAATATGGAGATGGTTTTAAAAAATCTCCCAGCGAGAAGAAAACTAAGTAGAGTGAGAAGAAAAACCCTCCAAAGGAGAACAAAGAAAAGAGTGTGAAGAAAAATTATGTGGCCTTGGGTGAAGAATGATACATAGTCCTAAGGACCTCCTGGAGTATGGTGATATCCCTAAATAACTATTCCACAGTGTAGAGGAAGGGGAGATTCCAACAAAGAAAACAATCAATGATAGATTGGAAGTGGATAATCAAACAACTAATGAAGAGCAAAGAGATATATTTACATTTGCGAAGGGATGGAATCCCCCTTATTCTTCGTTGGTGTTGAGATTCACAAGTGTTAGCAAGAGAATCAAAACGAACCAAAACCAACCTCAATTTTGTAATGAATAAAGAGATAAGAAACATTAGGGAAACCAAGAGAGACACAACCCCAGACAAAGAAACAAACCCTAGCACAAGTGCACTAGAGAGGGAAATAACTCAAGCACAAGATAGATCAAACCAAGAACAAGAGATCACAATGATTTAATATGTCCTTACACTAAATCACTTGTAATAGAAAGAATGAATGGTCATAATGTGTGTAAAATACAAATAAGAGTTGTGTATATATACACAAGGTATGATACATTCCCCAAGGAGGGGTTATGAGCCTATGTTGAGTTTGTTAGGTTGCTCTTAGTAAGACCTAGAAATATAATACAAATAATGTTGATCGTGGCCAAATGTGAGGATTACTCCCTTAATAATAATACACCCCCCCTCCCCCCAGCCGACTTAATTTGAACAAGAGGGAACAAAGAGAATAAATTATGTCACACCCCCCTCCCTAATGGAAAATCTACCACACCAATACGTAGTTTACCTAGGGAGGTAATACGGGGTACCTAGGTAGGTACCCAATGGGAATGTGGTAATGTATTATTAGTGAAGGCCATTCAATGTAAAGTGGACTAGGTCCACTATATTATTAAATAAGTCCCATGTAATAGTTTGAACACAATAAAGGTGAGAAGGCTTTCTAGAAGGTTCTACCTACTAGACTATTCCTTCTCTAGAATTTTCATAGGAGATAGAGAGAATGTTATATAAAGAAGTGTAGACAATGTATTGAAGCATAGTGAAGTATATTGTGATTGTAACAAGCAAGGATTGCTTGAGGAGTGTTATCCTTCCTCAAGGATTAATATATGGTGTTACCCTACCTCAAGGGTTTTGACTATTTCTTGTGTTGGATATTTGGTAAATGTTTTGGTTTATTCTTGTTGAGATTAAGAGTTATTTCTGAGTATATTTGTAGATCTATCAATGTACTTAACAATTGGTATCAGAGCTCTTTCCTTGGCCAAAGAAGGGAATAAATTTTTGGTTAATTTTCCAGATTTTTTAAAAGGAAAAAAAGGGGGTGGCGCACTTCAGACTCAATTATGAAACTTTCTACTCAGAATTTGCAGAAAATATTTGGACATTTGAATTTCTCTCGGAAAAATTCCCAATTTCAAAAAACAAATTAGCCAAAACGGAGTCTGGGAAGTTAAGTTATCGACATTTTGAGTTTGATAATTTTTCATGGTTTTTTTCCGAAAAAAAAGTCGCGTGATTTGCACAGTAAGTTATAAACCCTAGTTTTTTGTTGAATATTTCTTCCAAGAAAAAATGTATTTTACACGGAACATTAATTTCCCTATTATTGAAGACCATATAAAATGGATGAAGTTTAAACATCCAATAATTTGTTCCTTACATATACTTGATAATTTAAAGGATGATGCTGACATCTAGTGGAAATTTCTTAACTATAGCGACATGATGACACTCTCCAATAAAGAATTTGAAAAAGTATTGTTAGATAGGTGGTCTCATATTAAAAAAAAACGATACAGAGAGCACCAAGGGTTTCTTTGCATGGTAACTCTATATTACAGGTTCATGGATGCATTCAACAAGAGAAGATTATTGTTTCTATTAACCCTAGTTGCCAATTTTTTTTTATCAATGTTCAGTTGGTTAATAGATTGCAAGTTCCTACAAAGAATATCCATGACACACAGGTTGAGGGTAAAAGTGTTCAATTTTTTAAAGATTTGAAGCTCATTATGGATAAATATGTGTTGCATTCTGATTTTTGTGTCATTGATATTAATGATGTGGATTTTATTCTTGGATATCCTTGGATGACAACAATTGGTACAATTAATATTAATGTGGAAAAGAAGTTTGTGAAACTTTGGTACAAGAAAAAGAAAATGACATTGTCGGATGTGTCTCTTAATAAGAAAGAAGGGCCCATGGGGGAAAGCAAAGAACTTATTGTAGAGCCTGAAGTTGAATCTGAGGAAGACTCTATAGAAATACATGAATCAAAGCCCCAAGAAGGACACAATAAAGAAGCCAATAAGATCATTGACTCAAAGGAACACCATGTTGCAGAGTTGAAAAAAAATAATTGATTCCTACAGTTGTGTATCTTCCTCCACACCATATAGAGAAACAAAAATAATCCAGGCTAGGGAATGAGCATCAACAGAATTATTATGAACCAACATGGCACCAGAAAGGAAACCAATCAAGAGGTGCATGGAGGACTACCAACACTACAAGACGATATCAGGATAGAGAAACAATCCCATGGCACCATAGGCATGATCAGGATCAAGATCAAAGTGGTAGAGCAACAATTGGGCATCATATTTGTCTTCAATTAGGATGAATGGATGGTCGTACTTGGTACCATTTGGCTACATTGCTTAGATAGTCATATTGTATGGTTTCTTCTCATGTTTCGAAGAAGAAACATGTGAAAGGGGATGGAATGTAATATACCTAGGGAGGTAATATGGGGTACCTTATAGGGAGGTACCCAGTGGGAATGTGGTTATGTATTGTTAGTGGAGGCCATTCAATGTAAGGTGGACTAGGTCCACTATATTATTAAATAAGGCTCATGTAATAGTGTGAACACAATAAAGGTGAGAAGGCTTTCTAGAAGGTTCTACCTACTATAATATTCTTTCTCTAGAATGTTCGTAGGAGATAGAGATAATGTTATGTAAAGAAGTGTAAGCAATGTATTGAAGCATAGCGAAGTATATTGTGATTGTAACAAGCAATGATTTCTTGAGGATGATTATCCTTCCTTAAGGATTAATATATGGTGTTACCCTACCTCAATGGTTTTGACTGTTTCTTGTGTTGGATATTTGGTGAATGTTTTGGTTTATTCTTGTTGAGATTAAGGGTTATTTTTTAGTATATTTGCATATATATTCAGGTACTTAACACAATATGATACCACAAGCTAGTGATGGTTGGATCAAATATATATTTGGTGAAGATGCCTACAAATGCGTCACTTGAAGGGACAAAGATTGGTACCAAACGTCCATGAAAATAGAGGTACCAAACGTCCATGAAAATAGAGGTACCAAATGTAGTCTATCTAGATATCAATGTGCTTTGTCTTCTAATGATGCACATGATTACGAATAATGTTAATGGTGCTTTGATTGTAACAATAGAGTTGTGGGAGTTTCTTGTGGAATATCCAACTTGTCAAGAATAAGTTGCATCTTGGCAAGGTGCTTATTCATATTTTGTGCAAGATAGACCCACAACCTATTTCTTCATGGAACACCAAGAAACTGGTCCATAACCAATATTGAATAAGTATGTTGAAGTGGATTTCCTCCCATCAATATCACCGGTGAAATCGACTCAAAATGAACTATGAAGAAGGATGGGAGTGATGGAGGAATAATGGATTCCCATGTGAGTAGTGCCTTTGAGATAGTGCAAAATACATTTGACAACTTTCTAGTGACTCTAGCGAGGTTCATGTGTATATCTAGAGCACATTAAATGAGATGTTTGGATAAGTATGAGTGAAGTGAGTAGATTTCCTATGACAAATCAGTAAACATTAGCATAAAATAATGAAGGACAATGTACCTGAAATGTCATCCTAGAAGTACAAAGGATGTGGATAAGCTTACAATCCTCCCTCTTGAAACGTTGCAAAAGATATAGAGTATACTAAGATTGATATAGTGATATCCCAAAGGAGACTAAGTAATCTAAATATTGAGAAAGTGCTAGAGTAGGCCCATATCAATGATTTAAAAAGAGAGTCCCAAAGTTGTAGCTTTTTAATCATGAATGGTGAATGACTAGTCATGAGGAGGTCATCAAGATAAAACACAACAACGAGTCTCTAACTATTATGATGATAAATTTAGAGATAATGCTCAACCTCACACTGAGAAAAGCCACAATTGAGAAAGAATGTGTATATTTTTTCATACCAAGCTCAACGCCATGTTTAAGCCCATACTTCTTGAGCATGCAAATGATTGGTGTAGGTTCATTTTGAACAAATCCTGGTGGCTGTTGCATATAAATTTCCTTTTGAAGGTCTTGATGAAGAAAGGAATTTTTTACATCCATTTGATGAACTTCTTATTTCAGTGAAGAAACAATATATAGTATCATACAAATTGAGTCCATCCTAGCAACCATAAAAATTAGAGTGTATTCAACACCCTCCTTCTATGAAAATCCCTTATCAACAAATTAAGATTTATGCTTTTTAATTTGTTCCTAATTTCCAAACTTGGTCTTATAGACCCATTTACAACCAACGATATTCTTACCCTTGGATAAGGGAACTAATTCCCATGTTTGATCCCTAATTAGAGTATCATACTCAACATGCATGGTCTCCTTCCATCCATGACCTTATTTTCCTTGATTATAAGTAGTGGGGTCTCTATTATCATCCACCTTAGTGAGAAAGGCTCATGGAGAAAGAGGATTCTAGCAAGGTTGTATATATCCTTCAAGTGGATATAGCCCACTTAGGCATAGTCCTTGACCTAGGTAAAAAAGGAGGTGTTCGACTAAAGAAATTGGTTGAGAGATATTCTACAACATTATGGAGTTCCTAAACTACTGGAAGAGGAATGCTAGATGGAGTATTATGTGTAGAAGAAGAGAGTTTTGCAAGAGATATTGACAAGTCATTAATAAATTTATTGTAATCATCATATGTCTAAACAATGTAGGAATGCTTGAGGAAAAACTCATAAGAGTAAGATTATCATCAGAATGTGAAGGAGAGCGATCCACTAAAACATGATGAGAACCATCTATATGTGAATAATCTATGAGAATTAGTAGAAAAGATATTGGTGGAACTTATTAAACACAATATCTCTATGTTCAATCACTTTGTGATTGGGCGCATTGACTATAGACTATATGCTTTGGAAACTTCACTACAAGACCCTAGAATGTGGTTGTAACTTTTAAGCTCATATTCATTTCTCTTTTCTCTAGGAATATGTGCCCATGCAACAGATCCAAAAAATCTAAAATTCAAAATGAGTAGGAATTTGATTGATGATGTGGGATGCACAAACCATTTCTTCCCCACAAAAGTTAAGCTCCATATGCTTAGAGTGAAACATAAATCAAGCCATTCCATAATAGGTCTATTATTTTGATTTGCTACTTCATTTCTTAGTGGAAAAATCATTTGCCAAGAGATTCCATGAAATTTGATACATGTTTGGAAATCATGTTGAGATATTTTCCTCCGTGATTAGTCACGACACACTTAATCTTTTCCTCTGCTTGGTTTTTTCACTATTGATTTAAATGATTTGAATTTCCCAAAAAATTCATCCTTGGATTGAATGGTGTATATCCAAAGAAATTGGGGGGAATCATCAATGAAAGTTAGGAAGTAATTATATCCCCCAAGAGGAGTGGTCATAATCCCATAAATGTCATTATGAACCAACTCAAGAGAGCGAGAGGCTCACCTTGCTGAATCCTCAGGAAATGATGCTTCATGACGTTCCCCTAGTATTCATCCTTAATAAACACCATTAGATGGTTTAATATATGGAATATCATCAACAATATTTAGATGACTAATCATCGATTCCATAACATGGTAGTGTCATCATCATTAGCTACCATAGAAACAAATCCTTGTTTTACCAAGGAAGGAGGAGGCTTACCTTGCTTGTACATGTGATAAAATTAATTATAATAACCTTAGCCAACCACTTTAAAACGATCATATATGTCCTTTATAACCCATCAATCTAGATAATAATTTCACATTTTTGTTGGTGTAATTGATGCGGTAAATATAAATATTGGGCCCAACTCTTAGAACATGAAGGACTTCTCCAAATTTAGTCGTAGTGTCAATGATGACATCCCCACATCCTTAAAATAGAAAGTTTGAGTCATCACCAATGATCACTTTCTCTCCATTATGATGTTGTCAATAATCAAAGAGGGAGTATCAATGTTTGTTCATACCCCAGGTAGCTCTAGAGTCAACAATCCATTCATGTGAAGTACAAAAGGACTAATATGTAGAGTACATGAATAGATATGCATTGTAAGATGAATCCATTAAGTTCAACTCGCCTTTATAAACCCAAGAAAATAAAGGTACCCACCTTTTCTTGAAAAAATGCGAGGCAGTACTGCAACATGAAAAAAAGAGGACAAGAGTGTTGGTCCTTGAATGAGGGTCAAAACCCTAGGAAACCCTAAAAGAGGCATTGGCTTCGAAAGAGGGTCAAAATCCCAAGAAGAAATAAATCTAGGAACCCCTTAAAAAAGAGGTAGTAGGCTTGAGGGAGGATAGCAGGCTTGAGGGAGGGTTTGAACCCTATAAAATATTAATATCTAAGAGTTTTGTGATCACAGATAATCTTGATTGATGCAACTAGCCAAAAGTGCTTTTGGATCCATCATTGAATTGAGTGGGGGAGGTTCACACATATTGCTCTAAAACCTATTTAGATTCACAAGTGTTAGAAAGAGAATCGAATGAAACCAAAATCAACCCAAATGTTGCGATGAAGAAAGAGATAAGAAACACTAGGGCATCCAAGAGAGGCACAACAATAGAGAGATAAATGTAGAAACTTCGAGAATTAGGAAATTAATGAAATTTTGAAATTTTATCTCATTTACTTGAATTTTCTCGAATCTAATCCCTACGAACTTTTAGCCTTAGGGTTGATCTAAAAGATTGAATTACAATAGTAATATTTCACTTCCCTTCAACCCTATTTCACTTGGCAGTGAAAGAGAATAAATATCATATGAGTGTACTTTAATACCACAATGCTACAACTATTAGGGCACAATTTTCTAGGAATATAACATATTTGTTTTCTCTTATTGCGATATAATATAAAAATATTATTTTTCTCTTTTATCTTCAAGATATGTGTTAATCACTTAACCAATTCAACTATATGTTATGTCAAATCAACATGAACAACACATGATGAAATCTACGCAATCATGAAAATTACATAAGGTAAAAATCAAATCTAAAAGTACACAAAAAATTGTACAACTGGAAACTTCATGTATGTATGTATGTATGTATGTATGTATGTATGTATGAAGTACAAATACATATTACAACGTTATTGAAAATTTGGTACAACTCAAGATCTCCAAACCCTTGCTAGGGAAACCATAATAAAATGATAGAAACCAACTCCACCTATCTAGGAATAACTTCCAAACAAAGTTGGTCACTCCACCAACGATCTTCAACATGCTAGCATCAACATCGATAAGTCCTCCTTGGCACATACATCAAGTTTGTATAACACAATCTCTCCACATTAATTCTCTTATCTTCTTTATAATCTACAAACCTTGGGCATGTTGCATCACACAAGTGCATGGAAAGACAACTCTAGCACTAGCATCCATGTATACATGTTCATCATAGGGTTTGAGTCCTCAAACCTTAGGTTTTTAACTCGTGTATCAACAAAAGCACCAAGATAGTCATAGAACATCAAGAATACAATAATCGATTCTTCTTCCAAGCAAGGAATCACACCAAGCTTAATACTCATCAAGTTAGGTTCCCCGTGATATCTCCTTAGTCTTCATGCATCACACAAGAATAAGGATACTAAATCATGCAAGGTGTTAACTCCACTCTCCATGCCTTTTATAGAGTAGAAACCCTATCACTACAATAAGAACCACAAGAACCATCATTATCCCCAACATCATATTCTTCTCTAGGGTTTACTTGCATATCACAAACCCTATCCTCCCATAAGAGAAAACCCTAGAATCACACAAAATCAATATCTCCAAGGACAACCAAGATGTCTCCCTCTTTTCCTCTATTTTATTATGGTTTTCTCATGAACCCTATCATATCATCTAACTCCCTAAAAGAATTTTCAAAGACAATACAACAATAGAATACATTGATGATAATGAATAAAAGATCTCTCCTCCCTTTATATATAGAGTAGGTGAAGGAGGCTAACATAAAACAAGGACATAGTTCCATACAAGTAACCAACATGGAAACCCCACATGGAGCACTCTATAATATAAGGATGTACAAGTGTCATACTAGGTTTTATACAACTACCAAGATGAAACATCCTCCACGCATGAATAAACTATAGCTCAATGCCCCTCCTCCAAAATGGTGTGTTCTCCAACAAGATGTTAGTCCAAAGCTCCTTTTCCATGGAAGTATCCAAGTGTACTGATGTAAGGGGTGCCTCCTCTACTTGTGTGCCATATGTCCTTTCATGTGCCTAATGCTCCTCTCATGTATGTCAATATAACTATCAAGCTCCAACACTCCTCCTCAATATATGTGATACGGTTCACAACCAACCTCCATGAAGTATGCTTCTCAACCCAAGCATCCTCAAGTCAAGTGCCCAACCTCCAAGATGTATATCACATGGTTTTAATATCCTAGTGCGAAGTGTACTCCTTCAAGTTCCTAACACTCGTCCTTCTAAGTAGGCACCTGTCATAATTGAGAAACAGATTCCCATATTATGTGCACCTAATGGGATAATCATCGTGTTGATTAGGGTAACAACCTCCTAGGTAAGGGCGCCATGCCAACACTCTAACCACTATTCAATCATCCACCCAAATTGAGACATCCATATGTCCATAAAGTATCGCCAAAGGACTAGCACTAAGTGAAACACTTTTGGAGTAACCCCAAAAGCTAACACTCCCTCTTTACGAGAAAAGTGTTTTCTATAACACCAATCAACTCCCTCTAAATTTGTCACATGTAACATCTATGCTGCTAGAAATCTAAAAGAATACTCTTCCATCATGATATAACATCTTACCCACTCTACAAGAGTCATGCGCACAAGTATATGTCTAAACACCACAACATCCAAGCAATCACTACTTACAAAGGTGTGTCTTTGTCCAAGAAATCAACCAAGCAATCTAAAACTCAAACTTTGGATGGTGAAAATGTAAGGATAATACAACAAACAAACTTGGTTTACACCACCAAACCAAACTAACCATTCACTCCCTCTGCTGTTGATGATTACAGCTGTGTGAGACATCCTTCAGGGCACATAATGATTGAGTTGACCTAAGAGAGATACCATGAGTTGGGTGTGCCCATGAGATGGGTATGTGGTTCCTATCTGAGATAGAACTGGAACGTTGTGCTGACCTCCTCTGTGAAAAGATTTGAGATGATACTCCAAATTATTCTCACGTGTAACACAATGAGAAAGAAGATCTGCTGAGTAGGACATTCCTGTGGCTGAGCACGGGTGAACGTGTGGAAAATTCCATGTGTTGGGTGCATCATTCTGAGACAGAGATGAAACGATGTATTAGCCTCCTTTGAGCAGAGAGTTGAGATGATATACTCCAGATGATTCTCTTGTGTAATGTAGTGATAAAGAAGATCTGTTGAGTTGGACATGCCTGTGCCTGAGCACATGTGAACGTCATCCTAGTGGTTGAGCACTAGTGAGTGTGGTTCTCCTATGAGACACGGTGAGATAGAGATGTGGACATCCCTGTGGTTGAGCACAGATGGATGTGCCCCTAGTGGATGAGCACTAGTGGGTGTATGAGATCCCTTGCTATATTGTTCAAGAGTTAGACTTACCTGTAACCATATTTGTGATGTAAAGGGTACAAGTCGGCCCCACCATAAGGTGAAAGATAATTAATGTAAAATACAATTAATATGGTAATTATTAATTATATTATGAGTGATTGAGGTTGGCCCTGTTGTGCCAATAGACACTATTGTTGACAGGTTTATTCTAATATAAGTAAAGCCAAAATTCCCCATTAAGGAATCATATCACAAGTGTGAGTTTGGAAATTTCAGCAAACACTTGTTCTTGGGAAAGGTGCGCACCTCTCTTGAGCGCTAGTCTTATAGGGTTTGTGAAGCACCCTTTTGTGTGGTATTTGTTTATGGTGGTGGACGTCTTTCTCTTGAAGAATATAGCAAAGGATTGGCTGGGTTTTCTTCCCTTGTTGAGAAGGGTTTCCCAAGATAATTCTTTTGTGCTTGTGCATGGTGTCTGAGGTCTCCTCTTGTGATCTTGGTTGCTGCAACAAATTGTTTATGATTTAAGTAAAAAGATGAAGATGAAATGAACTTCATGCTTAAACCTATTTTATTGAAAAATCAACATCTGCTAAGGGCTTCAAAATAATAATGATCATTTCTAAAATTCGATGAACATAACCCTAAATCACTACTTCTTTTCGAACTTTGAAATCACTTCAAAACAATGAAGACGTCAATAATAACCTGACAAAAATCCAACATCCCTAAAGTCATCATTACAAGACAAAATATTTTGGTACCACATCAAGAGTCAATCACAATATCCTACAAATATAATCAGAACTCCAATACTACCAATATAATTGGATCAAATATATAAAAAGAACAATATAAAATATGCATACATCTCCACTCATTGATCCTTAAATACAAGATTGTTGTAAAAGTAACAACAACCCGTAAAGGGTCATCATTAAACTACAAGCATGAGAATCCCTCTTAATCATTGGTAATTGAAGCAACAAGCTCAACAAGGTCACATCCCTCATAATGAGATAATCTTGAAGCAAGAGTATCATCATGGTCTTCCACACTCTCCAATGCCAAATGCTCCATGAAAAGAGTACACAAATTATGAATACAACATGAAATATCCTCTCTCCATTATCAAGTACAAAGTACAAATGCATAAGATCACCGATATATTAGTATCACACCAACTACTGCATCCATGATCAATCTCTCCACAAATGTACAATATGTACAAGCAATACTATCCCCAAGGGATAACACTAGAAGCTCCCTCCATGTAACAATTACTAAGTGAGAAACATTTCCTTTATTGTAAACCATTGAGTCACTACTCAACCAAAATGGATTAGTCAATAATCATCAATCTATCACAAAATGAATCAACCCATCCCGAGCTCCAAAAATTAGCAAACAATCAAATGGTTAAGCATGCATCTCACATGCATCAATCCACTCCAAACATTGGCATTGACTAGAACAAAAGTAGCCACCTATCACAGGTCCCCATAGGTCTCACACTCATTGAAATAAACATCACAAAGTAGCAATCAACAAAATATATCCTCTACCTATCAAAAGTGAAAAAACATTGACATCTACTGGAATAAATCAACCACCTAACACAGTTCCTCCTAGGCATCACACCTACTAAAAATAAATCCATGCCATCCACAAATGAAGAAGAATATACTAGTATCCATTGGAACAAATAAATCACCTATCATAGGTCCTTCTAGGAATCACAATGGCTAAAAATAAATCCACACCATCCATAAATGAAATAGAACATATTGGTATCTACTGAAAGAAATCAACCACATATCACAGGTCCTCATTGGAATCTCACCCACTAAAAACAAACCTATACTAGCCATCGATAAAGTAGAATAGCCACCTATCACATGTGAGAACACATTGGGATCCATAGGAATGAAATAACCACCTATCATAAGTAATCTTGGACACATACCTACTGAAAATAAATCCATACCAACCAGAAATGAAGTAGATCTACAACACAATATTTCACTTACCTTCAACTCAATTTCACCCGATATCCCAAGAGAATAAATTATACCATATGAGTGTACTTCAATACCACAACACTAGAACTCTCAAGGCATAGTTTTTTAGGCATATAATAAATTTGATTTCTCTTATTACATCATAATATAAAAATAGTAATTATTCTCTTTGATCTTCAAGATATGTGTTAAATCACTTAATTAATCCAACTATATGTTATGTCAAATCGACATGAAAAACAAGGACTGAAATTTACTCAATCATGAAAATAACATAAGCTGAAAATTAAATTTACAAGTACAAAAAATTCAGACAGTTAAAAACTTCATATATATATATATACATATGAAGTAAAAGTACATACCACAACTTTATCACAACTTTTGTACAAGTCAAGCTCTCCAAATCCTAGCTAGAGAAACCATAAGAAAACCCCAACCACCAACTACTCCCAGCTAGGAATCACTCCCAACTAAAGCCAATTACTCCATGTAATATCCTCAACATGTCGGCATCAACACTAACAAGTCCTCCCTAGCACATACACCAAGTTTTTATCACACAAGCTATCCACACTAGCACATTTGTCTTCATTAGAGTTTTCAAACCCTCGCCATGTTACATCATACAAGTACATGGAAATAAAAATCTAGCACTATTCTCCAAGTCCACATGTACATCCTAGGGTTTGAATCCTCAAACCCTATGTCTTCAACCCTTGTGTCAACACAAGCATTGATACCTCCATGGAACATCAAGAATATAATAATTGAGTCTTCTTCAAAGCAAGAAATCACACCAAGCTCAATATTTTTCAAGTTAAGATCTCCATGATCTTTCCCTGGCCTCCATGCATCACATAAAAACAAGTCTACTAAATCATTCAAGGTATTAGCTCCACTCTCCATGCCTTCTACTAGGGTAGAAACCCTAGCGCCATAACGAGATTCACAAGAACCATCATTATCTCCAAAATCATATTCTTATCTAGGGTTTACTTGCATAACACAAACCCTAGCATCACACAAGAGAAATCTCTTTAATGACAACCAATATGTCTCTCTCTTTTGTTCTTATCTTAGGGTTTCCTCATGAACCCTAACATCTTGCTCCCTACAAGACTTTTCCAAGA